>VZSC01002092.1:29638-71252 GCA_013398225.1 Steatornis caripensis | reverse complement strand
GGCAGCCGGCCGATCGCCGGTGCTTGTGCCTGGGGTAGCCGCGGAGTGGGACGAGCAGGCAGCGTCGTGGCCAGCGAGTTCCCCTCCTGCTTGGCACAAGATAAAAAGGAAAAGGAGATGACAGGGATGTTCATCTCGTCTAAACATCCCCCTACACACACCCGTGTCAAAGCAAATGGAAGAATTTGACTGATGCTTCCTGCGCCAAGCCCGTCTAATAATACTGAGATACTTCATACCCTTCTGCGTGTACTGATGAAGAAGCGGTGGAAGGAAAGCGAAGTTTGCAGAGGGGTAAATAAAACTAAATCTTGAGTGTTTTCGCACTGGCCTCGGATTACAAAAAAAGGATAATAAACCAGGGCTTCCTGCAAGAAAATATCAGTGTGCTTTTTTACTCCCTTTTCCATCTTAAAGGGAGGAGTTGTCTTTTTCAGGGTTTATAAAAGCCCAGCTTTCTGTATTGCTTTGGAGTGTGATGGTAAGGTAGTACAATTCCAAGAGAGAGGGTATTTCAGAGATGCCCAGCTTGAAAATCGTTTATGTGTTCTTGCATTTAGATGTTTTGATTAGTGTAATTTGTTATCTTCAGCATATAACAGCTACATCTTACCCCAATGTGAAACATGTAGACAGTGTATGACAAAGACTTTTCAGTACTCTTTCAGGGTACAATATACCTCGAAATTACTGTTACAGAAAAGGAGACATGAAACGCTCTTCTCTTTCGTATATTATCATTAAAGAAGTAATCCCATTGTCTTATATAGTAATCATTCAAAAAGAAATGTATTTCCCTTTGGAAAGAGACTCTCTTCTCCTCTATGGAAAACTTGAAAAATTAGTCAAATTATTGTCTTTTGGATGACTTGCCTCTGTTAAAATCGTGATCTTTGAAAAAACAAACCAACAAACAAAAACTTGCTACAAGTCAAGCGTTTTCACTTTCCTTTATTCATTGCATCTTTTTTTTTACTCTTGTTCAAAGTCTATGCTGTAGACTTCATTCTAGCTAAACATGAGCTGAGTGAATAGTGGAGGTTACCTTGGCTGTTCACAGAGGCTTTGCAAATAAAGTTTCTAGCTAATTAGATGCAGTGTTTTATTCCTTGGTACCTGCATATTTTCAGGGATGTTTCTTGTAGTGGTATGAACTACCTCAAGATCAACTTGCAACTGTAGCGTAAAGCTTTATTATTATCTGTAGCTAAAATAACTGAGTTTTGAGTTGCACTGTACAATATAAATGTCATGTGTCTTTTTTGCAGCAAAGCTGATCATACTTGGAGCTCTTGTCTGCCTGGGGGTGAAATAGTCTGCAAAACAGAGTTGAAAGGCTGTAGGTGTAAAAACAGAACTTGTATATGGGGTCGAAAAACCCCAATAGTCTTTTTACTGCCGGTAACTGCATGTCTTGCTTCAGTTACTACATACATGTACCAAATAAGTTATCTGAGTGGAATTAAAATCATGCTGTTTTGTTCCAAAGCTCTGCTGTAGGGGACAGTTCATCAAAAATAAACTTGAAGTGAGCCATGACAGTTCTCTTTGTGCTGTGCCAGTTTTGCAGAGTAAAACTGGCTGTCTTTTTAATTGAGACCCTTTCTGGAGCAGAGGCAAACAGATGGGAATCTAGGTGAGGGCCTACAAAAGGAGAAAGAAATTACTTATATGGGTGAGGAAGGAAGTGTGCTGAAGGCTACAATGTAGCTTGTGATCTAACAGTAAATGTGACTGGGAACTGAAATAAACAGTTGTCCACCTATCATCTGGGTTGTGGGAAGTGCAAGAGTCACAGAAGTACTCGAATACTTGATGCTTACTGCTCTAGTGCCACTCCTGTCATCCGCAGAGCTGTGCCAGCTGCTCAGAGTTAGGTACAGACAGGGGCTCCTAAGGGTCACAGTATCTNCCTATCATCTGGGTTGTGGGAAGTGCAAGAGTCACAGAAGTACTCGAATACTTGATGCTTACTGCTCTAGTGCCACTCCTGTCATCCGCAGAGCTGTGCCAGCTGCTCAGAGTTAGGTACAGACAGGGGCTCTTAAGGGTCACAGTATCTTATAGATAAAAACAGGCACTTTGTTGTCCTTGGGTGTATGGTAAGCTGATAGGCGGGTCCTTTGTGAATTGGCACATCTGAGTAAAGCTTAGATGACTTTCAGATACCTTGCTGGCGTTTGAGAGTGTTCTTCAAGGTAAGCTCAAGTTGTTGTGACTTTTAGTCAAAATTGGTCGATTAGTCAACAGATCACCAAGCATACACTGTGTAACAGAAGTTCATGTTTAGCTTGTGGTTGCAAGCACTGCCACTCTCTTGCCTCAGAACAAATACAAAAGCAGAGTGAAGCGCGCTGTGTAATGTCAGTGTGTTGAATCCCTGCTGAGTTGGGGCAGGCTTCTGCTGTGTTCTGTTGCATCTAGGTCAGGTAGAGGGATATTTTAGACAGCCTGATTGTTCGAAGAAATTGGAGGAGTATCTACAGTCACTACACCTTCATGTTCGAAGGCAAACTCTGTTTTCCTGCTCAGAGGTGGTTAAGATGGTCTGTTTCTGTTCTTCTGCATAAAGCAGGGGAAAAGGAAGGGGTTTTTATTACTTGAATGCCATTAGCAGGGGACCTGTTTTCAGGTTGCGAAGCTCTCAGTCATTCCGCAGTTGACTGCAGTAGAAATTTAGTATCTCACTTAAAGGATCTAACAAATGCCTTTCGCCTTAGAGNCTACACCTTCATGTTCGAAGGCAAACTCTGTTTTCCTGCTCAGAGGTGGTTAAGATGGTCTGTTTCTGTTCTTCTGCATAAAGCAGGGGAAAAGGAAGGGGTTTTTATTACTTGAATGCCATTAGCAGGGGACCTGTTTTCAGGTTGCGAAGCTCTCAGTCATTCCGCAGTTGACTGCAGTGGAAATTTAGTATCTCACTTAAAGGATCTAACGAATGCCTTTCTCCTTAGACCCTGTCAGCCATGAGGAAACAGAGTGGGACAGGCATAGTAGAAGTAATATTCTGATGAGGCTGTAGCAGTTGGCTTGTACTAGGCCAGCACTATTTGGAGAAAGTCAAGGACCTTGTCTGCTGGCACAAGCTGTTTCTTCATGGAGCAGTTGAATGAGGCTACCTTCAAAAGGGGTGGTAGGTTCTGGCTTGAAGCGCTCATCTCTCAAGTTTTAGAATGCCTAAAGAAGGACTGAGTAACTACAAGTGAAAAGGTTTTTTTCATTATTGTATGTGCCTGGTTTTGCTATTGTGAGCTCCTGACATACTATGTGTTCCTCTCCTCTAGCAGCAAGGAAAGGGAGGAAGGTTGTAAACGCTAGGTTGGAAATCTGCCTATTCGGCAACTTTTAAAATACAGAATGATTTGGGGGCCCTCTAGCTTATTCAGGATGCTCTTTGTTCAAGAGCACTGTTTTAATAGTAATCTTTACTATTGAGGCAGTAGAGGGAAAGTAACTGTAAGATCCTACAGGAATGTGTGTAGCAGAGTTAAAGGAACTTTTTAGAGTTGAAGCAGGAAGAAGAGGCGGCATTTGACAGTATCTTGTACACTGTCCCAGTCAGCTTTCTAGTTATTACTCTAAGGACTTGATGTTACTTGAAGTAAATGGCTGCTATGTAGCTATGAAAAGAGACTGCTGATTACAGTACACATGGTTAGTTCATTCTTGGCTGGGGGAGGAAGGTCAGACCATAGTGCAGGAGTGGGGCAGCCTAGCCCTTCTAATGGACTGGTGTTTGCATGCTGTGGCAGAGAAGCAGCATCTCGTGTTTCTCTGCAGCCTGAGATTCTCTTCAGGGAACCCCTAGTTTCTTGGGTCACTTTGTGTCGTTCCTGCAGTTGTTGCGACACGGGAAGGTGTCCTAAATCTGAATGGCTCGACCAGATCTTCTGCAAAAAGCATATTGTGTGCCACTATTACTCATTTGTGAAATAGTTTTGGATATAACTCTTAATTGTAGAGCTGTGAGAAACTTTGTATCATTGAATTTTTGCACAGTGTTGAAGAACTGGAACAGGAGAACGGTTTATTTTCGTAATGGAAGACAAGCTTAAAGCAAGGATCTGTAGGTATAATTGTCTTTCTATGAAAAAAGTCTGAGAGGAATGTGCTCTTTGCATCAAAATTGGTTGGCATTGAGGTCAATGTTACTTTCTCTTTAATTGTACAGCTGCTAAGTCTTCAGTAGGTAATCTGGATTAAAGGAGAAGATGTAGTTTAACAATATTTCCTTTAGTGTGACTTACTTCTTAACTTTACGTGAAGTTAGATCGTGACAGTTTTTTCTTAAGTATATTTGCTATCTTATATCCCCAATAACATGCTGGCTAGCCACCTCTTCAGTTAATCTAAAGTAACTTGTGGATACAGATAATCCCTGCAACTCTTTCTTTTTGTTTCTATGTATTAGTTGTCTTAGCTTTTGAAGCCTTGCCCTATTTTTTCCACTCAGTTTCTGTTTCTGCAACCTAACAAGTTGTGCCTTCATTTTTTTTCCTGTCTGCAATGAAGGGAAGCTTATTAAAAACATTTTTTCATATATCAGGAAAAAGCAAAAAAAAAAAGTGTTAAATATGAACCGCAGATACATGCGAGTTACGTGTGCAGAGTTCAAGAGGGAAGGTACAGGAGGCAGAAGCAGGACCTGAACCTTGCTAGGTGTGGTACTTCAGCATTACTGAAATCAAAGTGTTTTCGGTAGTTGCAGGGCCAGACCAGCTACTTGTGTCTTGTCTAAAGGTTTGATGTACAGTCAGTATTTTTTATTTAAGATGAAGCTAGTATGCTGAACAGTGCTTCGACTGCATCAGAACCCAGACAATACTGATAGTTGAGTTGTGCAGCAATCCTTGCTTGCAGTTAATCAAACTTCTGTAACATCTGGTCTGATACTTCCCCCAAAAGTGATTCATTAGAAGACTGGTAGAAAGTTGCAGCATGTTTTGTTTTTTCTGAATGTGGAGAAGGATAAACTGGAACGTGGAATTGAAGTAATCTACTAAGTGGAAGTTATCTAAGAATCTTACTCTCTGCAATACAGTATTTAGGCCTAGATTATTTGTTTATAATGTGACATTTACAGTTGAGACTGACCTATGCGTGGCTGTGTGTCCAGGCGTATGTGGCTAGTTAAGTGTGGGGGCAGGCAAGCGATGTACAGTGCATGAACCTCTTTTATTATAAATCTTGCAAATGTGAAGTGGTTAAAGTGAATTGTTAGACGTTGTAAGATGCAGTCAGTAACCCTCCCCTGATCTTTCATTGTGAAGCTGCTTACAAAATAACAGTCTGAAAGCTTGATGTACAAGCTGACCCATAAGCATAGCCTACTTGGCTTCATGTGGTTGCTTTTTGCATACAATATTGTTGAAGGATTTTCTTGGGTTTGGGAAACTGTGTAAATTAATACAAAATCTTGACTCCTATGCTTATGAACTTATATAGTTAGTATTTATAAGGCTTTATCGTAATGTCTTTCTGTGACCCTTCTGACTTGTTTAAAGTTGAGAATCGTTGGGCAGTAGGCATTCTGTGAGTGTGGTAGTTTTATTCCCTTTCAGGAAACGGTCCTTTTGTTATTTACTGCCTATTATTTATGTTGGTGCAAGTGTACAGAAAATGATATGTATCTTCATGGATTTTTATGATGAGCAGCATCAGAAATGAGTTCCTGGCAAGTGTGACTTCATCTTCAGAGTTCTTGCACATATTATACCAGTCCGTAGGTGAATTTCCAAGGTAGTTTTATATTAACAGTATTCACTGGATATAAGTACACAATTTGAGATGCCTTGGACTTGTGTTCTTTGTGTACTGCGAAATGCTGTGTTCAAAATCCAGCTTCTGCTGACATTACGTATTTCAGAATATGCCATGCTTCTAGAAATTGATGTCAAATTGTCATCTTAGCACTTGGTGGAACATAAGAGACTGTGTAGTCCTGTGGCATCAAGAAGGAGCACTGGAAGAGGCAAGAATAGCTGGCTGTCATGCTGGAGAAGCACTCTTCCGTTTTTCTGATACATCTTTTTTGACTTAAGTAGCAGGTTAGGTGAGATCTCACCAAAAAAGAGACACCCAGTTACTTGATATAGATCATCCTGGGCATCGAGTAAGTTTGGAGGCCAATAAAGAGAAGTCTGCAATACTACAATAAACAGGCATTCATAACTCTCTTTTTTTTTAACTGGATGCTTGGTCTTCAAATGTTCTTACTTTCGGTGTACAATTTTCTACTTGCTTTTTATATCTGGATACTGGAAACAAGCATTTCTGAATGATAACTGTTTCTGTTCATTGTATGTACTTAGAATTTATTGTTACCTTTTCACCTTTCTTTATATTTGAGCAAGTCTGTTGCTTTTTTCAATGATCATCTGGGGTTTTTTTTAATCTCCCTAAACCTTTTATTTCAGGAAACACGCTAAGCTAAATTAAGGTTCAGCCAGAGATCTCGCATAGAAAACTTAAGTGTGATAGCTGAAGCTCTGCAAAAACAGAGTAGCTGAAAACAAGGTTTTACAATTAAGTGCTTTAGGCCGCTGTGTGTGCTGGTGTTGGACATCCTTTTGATCTATGTGTTGCTTTTCATCAAACTCTTATGAGTAATCTCAGAAGAAAAGTACTGTATCTATGTGAGTAGGGATTACACTGAGAAAATAAGAATGCGAAGCCTAGAATGAAAAGATCAAGTAGGTTGTACCGTTTTATTCTTGACGAACAAGGAAACAAAGAAGTCCCAATGCTGCCTCTTCCTTTTCTCCTAGAAATCTGGGTGCTGTCTAGCCAAGAAACTCATGAAGAATTAACATTAAGTGCATGTTAGTTTGGACTTAGTTTTGCAGTAACCAATATTTTGAACAATGTGCAGTCTTGGTAACTTAAAGTACGTCCTGCTTCTAGCCAGAGGCAAGATCTTAAGGCACAGTTTGCAAATACTTTTTCAAAGACAAATATATCAACTTGAAAATATTTATATTTTCAGGTAATGTAATGTAATTCTTACATTACTTAATCTTACTGTGGACTACTTTTAACATGAAATTTGGTGCTGTAATTTTCACAGAGGAAAGCTGAAACCTCTTTTTCCAAGCTGAATGCTGAATCTGCTGTGATAGTAGAAGTGAAAATAAGGAACTATTCACACTTACCTACAGAAGGTTGACGTCATAGATTGCAAGAACCTAAACAGTGAGTAAACTAGGAGCACCCTAAGCAATGTGGAAATACAAGACTGTGGTTTCATGAAGGGTGAACTTGCTTCACTGAAACAGTCAGGGTAGACTGAAAAGTCATTCTTCCACTCAGGCTTTGCCCAAAATATAGCTTGTTTTGAGATGCATACATTTAATTTGCTGGAAGTAAAACTCTTCTTTGGTAAAAGATTGAGGATGTAGCAGTAACGCTTGTTCAAATGCTGTGGTGGCTGTCATAATCTAAATAATAGATGACTCTTAGAAGACCAGACATGCTGATTTGTATTTAGAAAAGTCTTCCCATGTGATCAGCTGTTTTCAGCTACTCTGTTTTTGCAGAACTTCAGCTATCACACTTAAGTGTGATTTTAAGGGGATTCAGACTCTTGTGGAGACTTCATTAAACAAGTTTAACCCTTATTAATTTAGTAACTCTCTCTTAAAGGTCTAGTCGATGTAATAGAAAGTGGTGTGGGGATGGGTGTGATTCAAATTATTTGGTTAAAATTATTCAGCTTTTTGTGTAGGTGTCCTTGTGTCTATGAGCTCAGGCTTGCAAGTGTGAGTTGCTTACCTTTCGGTTCCTGCTCATAACTGTCAGCTTTTTCCCTCTTTTGGAAATTCCTGACCTATTAAATGAGACTTTTTTGGGACTGGCCAAGTGCATCAGCTGCTGACAAAGCAGATGCAGAACTACAGCAGTTCACACCTTGGCATGTTAAGATAAGCCAGCATTTATTTTAGTTATTTTTATGTTTTAAATACCGTTGTCTGAAGCTTGCGACAACTTAGCAGTTGCCTCAGAAACAATCAAGTTGTATGTGCATCTGCATACGGACAGAGGTGTGGAGGTCAACTTCTACAGTTGTCATCTTCTAGTCAAGGTATGTTTGAGTTGGATGTTCCCTGAGGAGCTACTGTCCCTAGGTTCAAGGTGCTACTGCCTCACTGCCAGAAACAGAACAGGATGTTCTGCCCAAGTTTTGGCCACTTCAGTTAAGCATTTCAGACCTTTTGCAAGCCCCTTTTCATCAGTGGATTCAGCTGATTAAGTTAACTGTGAAAAGAAACTGTTAGGGTTGCACCTCCAGTATTGCAGAGGTAGCAAAACCGAATGGGAGAAGATGGTAGTTGTTGCTGGGTGTTGATGTATGCTTTTTTCAACTTAACCTCACGGCAGATGTCTTAAACTTTAACAGAAGAACTGTTTGTGAAATTATGTATTATTTGAGTTACTTTGAGTGGTGTCTGCTGCTCACATTCAAATGCCATGTTTCTATTAGGGGACTATTGATTGAGAGGTCAAAACAGACATGAGGTACAATTACTTGGGACTTGGCTGGTATGGTTCATTTATCACAGAAGAACTACTTTTTTCTGTTAATGAATGCTATTAGCTAGTATTCTCAATTTGCATGGAATCAGTGTCCTTTCAACAGATAAAACTTATAATCTTAATTAAAGTTACATGTGGGAATTTGTAAGACTGCTCTCAGGCTACCACCCTGATTTGTAATAGAATTACTGTAAATCATACTATGGAAGGATGCTTTGCACATAAAGGGCCTGCACCAGCCAGTCTTAAATGGCCAGTAGCAAATTATCATATAATGAAGGAAGTCATATATCTGTGCCTTGACGATGTGTTAGTAATCTAAACAAACATGAATTGCACTATCTTCATTATGAAAAGCTGGTTTCAAGTAATGCTGCCTTGGTATGCAAGCTCTGCCATTGCCAGGGATGTATGTGATGTGTGGGTTTTAGAGAAGAATAGACAGGAGGGACAAAAATTCAGGTGGTATTGGAATTGGAGTTGAACTGAGCATTGCGTTATGTCAGTAGAAGGAAACTCGATACAAGGCTTTACTGGTTCAGCAGCCAGTGTCACAATCAGAGTAGAGTTAGGATTGCCAGATGTTAAGCAGATAACACATGGAATTTGAGGCTAGGTCTTGTTTCTGCAACAGAAGTTAAGCTGCCTTTTTGCAAGGAAGGAGTATCTTAAGCCAACTGGCAAGTTTATTCTTGAAGTAACTTTCCAACTGCACGAGTGCATTTTTACAATAGAAGTATCTTGACTCTGAAGATTTCCATGCCTTACTTTTAGCGCTGCTGTTTTTAACTGTTTTTGTAGCTTGAAAGATAAAATTTACTTTAACAATTGTGGGGAGAAACAAATGCCTATATCTGCTTTTAATCAGAAAGATGCCTATCAGTAGAGCATGTTTGGTATACCATGATGTGGCAATCCGTTAATTGATGGAAGTTTTAGAGCTAAATACTGATCCTTCTGTGCCGTAACAGTAGAGCCAAATTCACAGCAGTAAATTGCTGTCTCAGTTCTCAAAACTTGCTGTATGGTTGAATACTTAGCTTATGCCTAGCAAGATATCATAGTGTGGTAATTACGCATTCTCTGAATTTAATATACTTGTAGTATTTTTTAAAATCTGTGTGTTTTTCTTTCTATTTATTGTCTGACTGGATTTTCTTTGCAAGCATGAAAATATTTGCAGTTAAGTTCCTTCAGGAATTCTGAAATCATGGGTTTAGCTGGAAGTCTGGCTGGTAGAACATTCACAAACAACTTACACGGGGGATGGTGAGTATTTTACGGAAATAGGGAGAAAATGCAAAAGCATGACAGTCACCAAAAGTAAGAAGTCTGATAAATGTTACAAACTCCAGTTGAGGCTTAAATAGACTCTGTAGCTTAGAATTTGTAAGGGACTCCAAATTTGAATTGACATATTTGAATTTTAGCACAAAGTTGAAACTTGAACTCAGTAAGTGTTGAAGCATAGCATATTTTTAGTAGCTGTTAAGAATGTTCATTACATCACTTGGTTTGAAATTACTTTTTACACTTTGTGGAATTTGCAGTAGTTTCATACATACTTGTTAATCTCTTACATTCAGAAGCTTTCATCTTTGAGGTATCAGTGGCTTCAAGCAGGCCGGTTTTCATCCTTAGAACATGCATTAATTTTATGTTCAGGTTTAAGATCTAGCTGGGAGTTAACTTTGACTGCAGGAAAAAAAAAGATTTTATTCAGTTGTACTAATTACAGGCAGTGGAACTAGTCTCACAAGGTAAGCTTGTGTTAGCTGCTTTGCAGAAATTGTGCCTGTGTGCAGTATTAATCAAGGTAGCTCCCTTCAATGAAAGGAAGAAAACTTGGTTAAGCTATCTCTGTGGGATAAGTGTCCCCATGGGCAGTTCAAGGAGCAACTTAAACCTCAATGCCCTGTTTGTGCTGCAGTAACTTGTTCTCATGTCTCTGCCTTTTTCTCAGATGGTTAGTATGATTTCGTGTCACTGGATAACCTTAATCACCCAGACAGCTTTTTGAAAATCCTCTGAAGATTCTTTGGCATCAGTTAAAATATTTGAACATAATTGAAGAAATGTTTTTGTCCAGGAAAAATTACCATATTAGTGCCCAGAAGAACTAGCTGTCCAACTGACAAAATACTTATTTGTCAAGATGAGAAGCTATCAAAACCAGGTGAAAACTAGAAATTAAAATTGCTTCTAGCTTTGTTGACTGAACAGTTGACTCTCTTCCAAAGAGTCTGCATTAGTAATTAAATAGCTCTGCTTCCAGGAGTCTTGAGTATAAAAGTCTTTCATTAGACCCAATCAGCTTTTCAGTGTATCTTGTCTTTAGAATTTGTTTCTGAATAATGTTTCCTATAAATAAGGGTGAAATTCAGCCCTGGATATTTTAATTCCTCTTTTATAAGAGATACTGCTTAGCCTGTTGAGTAAGGATTGTCTGAGTTGCTTTAATTCCTAAAGCATCTAAAAGCTGGTGAAAATGAACAGGCTTCCACTTGGGGTTATGTTGTCAATGTGCTGCTTAGGTGCTGAAATTATTCTAAAAAAAACAAAACCAAAAAAAGTCCTCGGCATTGAGGGATAAGAATTTAGGACTTCACCTTACATGTAACTATCTGGGGAATATTAAGAACAACATACATTGTCTCTAATTAGTTGCTTCTCTGAAGAAGGGGTTCTAAACCAAGGGGCTCGAAACTTAGTGGAACCCGGATGATACAGACAATTAGAGAGATTTAGGTTTGGCCGTCTGAGACTGCTCCAGTACTAGAAGTGGGAAACATCTTGTCTGGGAAGGCTTAATCCTCTGACCTAGGCTGGTCCTGTGACTGAACAAGAGATATTTTTCCAAATATCTGGTCATTGCTGTCTTGTTCCCTCTTAGGGCTAGTATCCCGTCTTGAGAAGCAGGGATTTTTTTCCTTGGCTTTTTTCCCCTCCACTGCTAATTGTAAGCAGGTAAACCAGTCAGTTAATTTGCCTAATCTTCATTATAGTGTTTGAAACTTTTTTTTTCCCCTTGTGCGAATAGTTGAGATTAATTTAGGAGTGCTGTTCCCAAGGTGGTTCTAAGAAAGCGTCTCTTCCAGAGAGGTAAATGTGCTGGGGCAGAAACATTATGAAAATTTTAGGGAATACACTACAACTTCACAATACAACCAGAATGTCAGGGTCTGAACAAGAATCATGATGTCTGCAAAGTGCTGAATAATCGTGATCCCTTCTGAAAATTATAATGTTTCTGGGAAGGACTACTTGTTTCATTCCGTGCCTGAACAACTAGTTCACGTAAGCAAGTCTCAGGGATATCTTCAAGTAGTGACTGTATTTAGTTGATGTCTTGGGCCTGGGGCTGAGCTCCAGTTACAGCTTCATTTGTTTTAATATCACTTGGAAAAAATGGATTATTAGCTTCCCCATTCCTCAGGTAACAAAGTTGAATCAGAAATCAAAATTTGAAGCTGAATGAGTTGAAAGAAAACTAAATTCTACAAAAAAAAAAAAAAACCAAAATGCCACTTTCACAACTATCATATCCAGCCCAGTTACAAATGGTATTTGAACTTTCCTGAGTTCTTCATTGCCCAGGGGGCACTTTTTCCTGGTTTATCTGATAAGGGCAGAAGCAGAAAGCAAGTTCCACTTTCATGGTCCTTGACAGATGTGAAGCTTTTAAAATACTTCATTTCCAGAAAATTGTCTTGGTTAACCTTTCTTCCTTCCATTCAAATGGGTTTAGTCAAAGATCTGCTCATCCTTCAAAGAGAATCTTTATTGGACAAAGTGTCCGTGGGCATATAAAGCTCTTGCTCCTCTAGTTTATCGAGTAGTTTAAGAAGTATGCCATGAAGAAGTAGAATTAAGCAGTTACATTAATACAGTACACTACTGCATTAATACATGCATTAATTAGAAAAAGTAATACGAACTGACTACCAAGAGAGGCTGCACAGATGTGGTGGTTTTATGGACTGTTATGTTTCAGGAAGTATGTAAGGCAGTTACTGAAGTGCCACTTGCAGCTAGTGGAGGCAATGTGAATGTGGGCTGTGTACTTTCGAGAGATTGTATACTTGAGACTGCGTTGGAATACGGTTGATGTGAAAATACTGTTTCTTGAAGAGTAGCTTCCCTTGTTTTTCGCTTTCTAGTTGAACCTTGCATTAGACATCTCCAGAGGTCACAGCTATGTCAAATACACGTGCACATAAATGGAATCATAGAATGGTTTGGGTTGGAAGGGACCTTAAAGATCATCTAGTCCACCCCCCCTACCATGGGCAGGGACACCTTCCACTAGACCAGGTTGCTCAAAGCCCCATTCAGCCTTGAGTGCTTCCAGGGAGGGGGCATCCACAAATTCTCTGAGCAACCTCTTCCAGTGTCTTACCACCTTCATCATAAAGAATTTCTTCCTAATACCTANCAAAATGCCACTTTCACAACTATCATATCCAGCCCAGTTACAAATGGTATTTGAACTTTCCTGAGTTCTTCATTGCCCAGGGGGCACTTTTTCCTGGTTTATCTGATAAGGGCAGAAGCAGAAAGCAAGTTCCACTTTCATGGTCCTTGACAGATGTGAAGCTTTTAAAATACTTCATTTCCAGAAAATTGTCTTGGTTAACCTTTCTTCCTTCCATTCAAATGGGTTTAGTCAAAGATCTGCTCATCCTTCAAAGAGAATCTTTATTGGACAAAGTGTCCGTGGGCATATAAAGCTCTTGCTCCTCTAGTTTATCGAGTAGTTTAAGAAGTATGCCATGAAGAAGTAGAATTAAGCAGTTACATTAATACAGTACACTACTGCATTAATACATGCATTAATTAGAAAAAGTAATACGAACTGACTACCAAGAGAGGCTGCACAGATGTGGTGGTTTTATGGACTGTTATGTTTCAGGAAGTATGTAAGGCAGTTACTGAAGTGCCACTTGCAGCTAGTGGAGGCAATGTGAATGTGGGCTGTGTACTTTCGAGAGATTGTATACTTGAGACTGCGTTGGAATACGGTTGATGTGAAAATACTGTTTCTTGAAGAGTAGCTTCCCTTGTTTTTCGCTTTCTAGTTGAACCTTGCATTAGACATCTCCAGAGGTCACAGCTATGTCAAATACACGTGCACATAAATGGAATCATAGAATGGTTTGGGTTGGAAGGGACCTTAAAGATCATCTAGTCCACCCCCCCTACCATGGGCAGGGACACCTTCCACTAGACCAGGTTGCTCAAAGCCCCATTCAGCCTTGAGTGCTTCCAGGGAGGGGGCATCCACAAATTCTCTGAGCAACCTCTTCCAGTGTCTTACCACCTTCATCATAAAGAATTTCTTCCTAATACCTAATCTAAATCTACCTTTTTTCAGTTTAAAACCATTGCATATTTTCTTATCAGTGGATGCCCTTGTAAAAAGTTCCTCTCCAGCTCTTTTGTAGGCCTGTTCAGGTACTGGAGGGCTGCTATAAGGTTTCCCTGGAGCCTTCTCTTCTCCAGGCTGAATGACCCCAACTCTCTCAGCCGGTCTTCACAGGAGAGGTGCTCCAGCCCACTGATCACCTTCATGACCCTCCTCTGGATTACTCCAACACGTCCATGTCCTTATGCCAGGGGCCCCAAGGCTGAATGCAGTACTGCAGGTAGGGTCTCACAAGAGCGAAGCAGAGAAGGAGAATCACCTCCCCCAACATGCTGGTCATGTTTCTTTTGATGCAGCCCAGGATATGGTTGGCCACCTGGGCTGCAAGAGTGCATTGCTGGCCCACGTTGAGCTTTTCATCACCCAAGTCCTCCTCCTCAGGGCTGCTGTCAACACATTCTCCACCCAGCCTGTATCTGTGCTTGGCATTGCCCCGATCCGTGTGCAGGACCTTGCACTTGGCCTTGTTGAACCTCACATAGTTCGCATGGGACCACCTTTCAAATCTATCAGGGTCCCTCTAGGTGACATCCCTTCCCTCCAGCACGTCAACTGCACCACATAGCTTGGTGTCGTCAGCAAATTTGCTGAGTGTGTGCTCAGTCCCACTGTCCATGTCGCCGTCAAAGACATTAAACAGCGCCGGTCCCAATACTGACCCCTGAGGAATGCCACTCATCGCTGGTCTCCACTTGGACATCGAGTGGTTGACCGCAACTCTTTGAGTGTGACCATCCAGCTAATTCCTTATCCAGCGAATAGTCCATCTGTCACGTCCGTGTCTCTCCAATTTAGAGAGAAGGATGTCCTGCGGAACAGCGTCAAATGTTTTTGCACGAGTCCAGGTAGATGACACGAGTTGCTTTTCCCTTGTCCGCCAACACGGTAGCCCCATTGTAGAAGGCCACCAAATTTGTCAGACATGATTTGCCCTCAGCGAAGTTGTGTTGACTGTCACGAATCACCTCCTTATTTTCCAAATACTTGACTCAGCTGTTCAAAGCCAGTACCTGTTCCAATTAAGAGGAAAACAAGCCTTACTTTTTGGATGCTTCCTCCCTTCTTGTTCTTTGGTGCCTGCTTAGAGACCACAGATGACAGTATTTTCTTGCCTAAAGATGCATGAGCAGAAGAATGAAAAAGCAAAGGAAATTGGCATTGCTGTCATGTCTTGCAGGTCTGTCACTTTAAAGGCAGATAGCCTTCAAAGTAAAATTTCACTCTTAAAATAAACTCCACTAAATGAAGAGGGACTCAAACAGGTTACTTGATTTATTTGGTAGGCATAAGTTTAAACTTATTTATAGCTAATTTGGGGGTGGTTCAGTGGATAGTTCTCATCAACTGTCCAATAAATGTGAGAGGTTTATGTTACTCAGTTATCATAGTGTCTTCATTTCTCTTGTGCCCATTTGAGTATATCTGTTTTATAGCCCTGAGATTGGGTGATCTGGGGAGTACAGACAAATACTGTTGTTGGATTTAACCCTATCCTATTGTAGAAATGCTAGCCTTGCTGTGATACAGCTGTAGTTTTAGAATGCTAAGTTTTAGACAAGGAAACATGTAAACCTAACTGTCTCCTTATTCAAATGACTGAGATCGTGTGTTCTAATGATCCTTTTTCCTCCTTTCCAGTTAATACAGTTACTTTCTGATAGCTTTAGAACTGAAGGGTACCACTGAAGTGACTGGTTAGTGCAGACTGCTGAAAATTATCCTTAGGATGCTACATTGAGCTCTGTCTTGACTGTACACGTGGTTTCATAATTACACATTCTTCCCAAGTTCTTCCAGTAACTTCTTTTTTTTCAGGGGTGGGAGGAGATGACTATGTGAAATGCGAGACACAGACTTTATAAAGAGATACTGTGTGCACTAAGTCCAGCATCTGTTTTGGAATGGCTAGAGAAGTGGGTTCTTTTTTCAGGCAGAAAAGGAAATCCACCAGAAGTTTGAGTTTCCATCTCAGGTTTTGTAGTTTGCATCTCTTTCAACAGTTGAACTTCTTCTTTAATGTCTTGCTTGAAGCTCAGTTATTTCTTTTGTCTTAGCTAGGAATTGAGGTTTTCTTTTCCATTAGAAAACAGTAAGAGGAAGGTGAGGTGACATCAGGACTGCTGCTCAAAGCCTGTGGGGTAGTAGATCTATGTGGGAGTAGATGATAGATGGTGCTTCTGCTGCATGCTGTGTTAGAGATGTCCGTTAGATTTCTTAAAGCGTTTTGGAGAATGCATTGGCTTTGTTTCATTCCAGGATGTCATGGCCAGACTACCTGACAACAGACCAGTGCAGACATGCCCAGCTACCTCTACGCTGTATAGGTGTGTGTATATATAAAGGATGATTGCGTGTTCTTGGCGAGTTAAGGAGTAACTGTACAAATGACAAAAAAAATTGTCATGGAGAAAGAGGAAGTTAGTACTTCCATTGCTCATTGCATGAGTTTGGAGGGAGGGTCAGAGAAGTTTGAGTGTACTGCAGTCTGGCTGTCGTCAAAGATCTTAAAAAAGCTTATCTACCACCACTTTAAGTAGTGAAATTGGCTTCGGTGTTGTACAGCAATTGGATATTTAGGGCTGAACTTCCAAATCTGGATGCTGAAAGAAGCTTTGGCTTGCATTAAATTCCTGAATCCCCATTTGAGAGTCAAAATGGAATTGCCAGCCTCTCACTAAAACCAAGTTGTTACCTTCTTATTTCTGGCTTTGAAATTTTCTTTAAGGAATTGTAGATCATTCAGTAAGAAAAAGTCACAAATTATTCAGTAAAAAAGTCACAAAAATTGAAACACTAGGTAAAACAGACACTTGGTAGGTGCTGATTAAGTTCTGTTACTTCAAAATTACTGTCGACCTTCATTATTGACATCTCCATATTTAGTTTCTAACTTTACACTGAAGACTGAAAAATTCAGTTTAAACAGGTGTTTTAAACACTGTGAAATTGCTGCAGCTCACCCAGATTACTGTGCTGGGATTTCCCCTACACTCACTGTGTTTATGTCATTCTAGTGACACCTTTCCAAAAATGAAGGCATAACTGAATGTTTGTTTTGAAGAAATGACAGGTAATGTAGTTATAGGCTTAACTTGTCATGAGTTTGAAAGGTGCATTTTAGTACAGGTAGAGACAATCCTTTTTGTTATTGTTCGGAGAAAGGCTGGACAACTTAGGGGTTTGTGGATCTAATTGAACATTTACAGTGGTGCTAAAAAGCTTAAACTTGTGGTGTGAATGGCTCTGGTGGTCCATGTTTGCCAAAAATCTGTGTAGGGAAGGAAATGGTTTTTAAAGTCAGGAGTGAAAAGATGTCCTATTAGATGTGAAAATCACTGAAGAGTCTCAAAATTTATTGGTAACAAAAGCCTGTGGAGAGACTTGCTTTGCTAGGCATCAGGTCAATATTATTTGCTTATGGCTTTCTCCTTGCATTCCTATTGCTTGCATAAGGTGTAAGAAATGGTTAAGGTAAATGAAAGATTGCTCATTATGTGTTTGCAAGAAGAAGATGAAATAGAACCTGGCCCACTGATTCTGAAGTCTTCTGACAATGTGGAGTTAATCAGTGATGGCAAAAATGGACACTAACGTGGAGGTGCTCTAATTTCTATGTAAATCATCTTAGCATTTTGTGCTAAACACCAAACAGATGGTGTGACTCCCAGAGATGCTGTGAGATTACTGCTGATGAGAGGGGGTCTTTCTTACCTTGCTTCCACTGCTTACCTTGTACAAGCACCTGTGTTAGATTCCCTGCACTTCCCCTCTCCCCTGGCCCCCAAATTATTAACCTGTTGGGGAGGGTTTCATCTTTCTGAGTGGGCAGAGAGGGGAGAAAACAGGTAACTCCATCTCCGAAGTGCTGGAGCCCCTGAGGAAAAGTGCTGAGACCTTCCTCCCAGGGCAGCAGTAACAGTCCTGTTAGCTCAGTTGCTAGCAGGACTGTCAAGAGGTGTGTTTTCTTGAGCAGCATGACCCAAAGATATGTCCCAAAATCAGTGGCCTTGTTTTGTTTTTGCTCGGTCAGTTTTCAGCAGAGATGAGCAAGCAGATCTGACAGACTGCTGTAGGCAGCCACACTAGCTAGTGTGGAACAGGGCTGGCTTGTAGGAGAGGAGTGATCTCAAAAGAATATTTTCGTTGCCTCCAGTTATTCATGAAACTACAGTCATTATAACTGCAGTTAGATATCTAGCAAAACACTAATCAACTTTCAGACTTAAGCGGGGATTTTTTTGAAAACTGACTTCTGGGATCCTGCTGGTCTGTTTGAGAAATGTTTGTTTGCTGGGAAACGGTTGGTTTAATTTTCTTATGCAGGTCTCTCTCTGTTATTCTTTGTTTAGCATTTAAATGTTTCAGAATGAGAAAATGCATGCTATATCCTCTTGGATAATTGTTCTTCTCAATAGTAACTTAGCTTTACTGTAGTAGGGTTTATTCAATATGTATGGGAGAGCAGTAATGAGGTAGAAGAAATACTCTATCTGATGCTTTGCAGCATTTTGTTGTAGCTGCATTGAGTTGATAGTTTGAAAATGGCCACTGTATTAAAAAAAATATTAACTAAGGCCTTTTGTCAATCCCTGCTTAGTGAACTGGATTGTGGTGTCATGGTGGTGCTTTCTGCATATAGATCAAACTTTAGGTCAGTAGATACAAACTTTGGATGTTATTTCAAGTAAATGACAATAATGATAAAGAGGTGCTGTTGCCTAAAGAAATTTCCCATTCTGCTTTTTTTGTCAGCATGATGATGCTTTCAGCTCTTCAGAGGAGACTGGAGACATTTCATGCGTGTTAGTTCATATAAGCAAAATCATCTATGCATGCGTATATATGAAATCACAAAAACTTGTGTGATATGAAATAAATTTGGGGAATGGATGAGGAGAGGATGTGGTAGTTGTGAAATTTGAGACATGTTTTTAGAATTACTGTATCAGTACCATAGGTAATGGATGTTAGCTGTTTATCTGATAAACCTATTCAGTACTGTGAACGTAGCAGTTGCAAAACTGCAAGCTCTTTAGGTATCTGTGTGGCTCTTGGGAGTATTGATTTTTGGTCTATTGTTGCAAAATAGGTAGTGCAAGCAACTTCTTGTGAATGAAGGATCTTGAGAAACCTGTGAAATACCTTAATACTTGCTCTGACTACAGCCGAGAGGTCCTACAGACTTGTTTGCATGACTGGAAAAGATTTTGTAGTTTTCTGGAAAATGTATGAGATGAGCATACTTCACTGGAGGGTATTCTGTAGTCAAAGTAATTGGCCTATCAACTGGAGTAAATTAATTTCCATGCCAGATTCCTCCTTGCCATAAATAAAGGAGATGAATCTGTCCAGAGGCCTCTGAGGAATGGATATGTGCACATAGGTGTGAGCAGTTCTTCCAGATACTTGTGCACTTCCTTTGAAACACCTGTGATATTTTGGCAAGATTGTGATACTGAGGTCTTCATTACAGACAGTCTTAATCTGTTCTTGCCTCTTCTCTAAATTACTGTTCCATGGAACTTTAAAATCTCCATTTGAAAAACTTTTCCAAATCTGTACTATCTTGACAATGAAATTAGGCTAGATAACACATGAATAGTGTTCTTCTTTAAGAGTTAAAATGCTGGTAGCAAGAAAACCTTGGAGGTACTTTATTTGAGCTGGATAAAGTAGCATTGTTCAGCAGTTACTGTGTCTTTAATAAAAGTCCGTAGTTTCCATATTTTGTAATAAAGTGACATCCTGCTTACAACGGTGTCTCTCCTGCATTTATTAGCTGATATTCATATTAACTGTTCATGTCTTGTTATATATGCACTATTACTGTGGCTGTAGTAATACTAAAATAGTTGTCCTGTTGATCAAAACTGGTGAATAACTTATTGTGTGTTTTAGGTATTGAGGGTGATTTATTTCTTGCATCATGCGTGAATACAAGCTAGTGGTTCTTGGTTCTGGAGGTGTTGGAAAGTCTGCTCTGGTAAGTACTCTGTGAGGCAGTTCAAGTACATATTCTTAGGCTTCTCATGTCTTTGTTTCTCTAATACAGTCTCTACTAACCCATATTTCTTTTACGTAAGTGTGCACAAATAAACATAAATGTGAGTAATAACTGCTGAGGGTTTCCAGCTAGCAAAGGTACATCCTTTACTGGGTGCATCCACATCCATTGGTGTGTTCTCAGGTGCTAATGGTTTTGGATGGGGTTGATTGATGATGGTACTTGGTCAGATCTTTGCCTGTCCTACACAGTGAAGTGCATAGCCACAGCATTATGGTCTCTGGCTTCACTGAGTAACCCAGCTGTAGGCCTGTAGGAAATCAGGCTGCTTCATGAAACTCACACAATGAAGTGGCTTGCCTGTGTCTGGCCTTGGTAACTCCTGTCTCTAGGAAGGTCTTCAGGGTGCTGTTTGCTTTGTTTGTTAGCAGTCTCTAAAGCACTATTTTTTTTTAATGCAAATATAGATATATATTTGCATGTTTGTGGGAAGTTTATCATGTTTTCTACATCTTTCCCTGCAAGTAGGTATATAGCTGCGGCAGGTAGATAATTGTAAACCAAAGAGCTCTCGCATTTTAGTTAAATGGTTACAGAAAGGTTTAGTCCGGCCTAGACTAGCACTGAAAAAGTTCACAGAATGTGATATTCTCAGCCCACCTAAGAACTTTACATCTTTAGTTTAATTGTGCACCTTACCATAAAGTCAGGTCTAGAGGTCCACTCTGTCAGCTAAGAACTTTTCTCTTACAAAGCAATTCCTAAAGGAAAACATGAATGACAAATCATCTTAGATTGTGAAAGATGTTTTACCTTCACCTCTGAATTCTTTATCTTACTGTAGCATTTCTGGATTTCAACCTTCTGCTCTGACTTGGCCATTGAGTCTTAAAGTTCCATTTGACTTGTGCTAAAAACGCCCTACATGCTCAGTACACAGGAATATCCTACTGAGTCTAGTTAAGACTAGTAAATGCTGGCAGTCATTTTTTTGACTCATTCCTGTGCTGGCAGAAAAGTAGCAGAAGATGCAGTAGTTCTAAATGCAAATGCAGCTGTACTGTATCCTATTCAACTAAAACGTAATAATGTTTCCAAGGGTTAGACAAACCTTAAATCAATGTATGGTTTAATTCGCTCCAAGTAAGAGTGGATAAAGGAAGGTGTAGCATTGCTTTGTCTAACAGTACTTAATTAGGCATATAAAACTAACTTTCTGTTGTTTCTTAAAATTTATAGTTATGTAAATCACTTATTTGCCTTCAAAAATGTAATGGATAACTGAGTACACACCTAGAACAGTAGTTTGTGTACAATGTTTACAAAATGTCACTGTACAAGAAGAATCTTATAAAAACTTTTGTATTGCAGACTGTACAGTTTGTTCAAGGAATATTTGTTGAAAAATACGATCCTACGATAGAAGACTCCTACAGAAAGGTATATGCAAAAGACCTCTCTAGTGTTACAGAAACTTAAAACTGCAGTACGTATTGTCAAATATTTGAGTCATTGCATGAAAAAGGGTATGCCTGGTCATGCCATGTAATACCAGGTAACTTAAGGAGTTTGAGATGTAAAGGTGTTCTTAAGATCTGTCTAAAAGTAATAATTCAAGACTAGCTTTTTAATATTTAAGCTTAACACCTTCGTTGCTAGTCACTAAAAAATGGTAATTTCATTGTCAGAATTGGGAACATTGGGGGTTTTTTTCCCCCCAAGTAAAATACATTAGCACTTTTTTATAATATTTATTATTAGTTTGTGTGTGTGTTAGTATCTGCAGGTAGATTTGGACTTGTATGGTGGAGGTTCTAAGCTTCTTAGGAAAACCTGCTAACAACAACTTCACACTCGCCTTTAGAATGCTAGAGGCATCATACTGTATTTCTAATAATTTACCTGATAGCTTGATGTGTTTCCATTAGATAGGTTGTTGTTTTATTAATAAGTTAACACAAACCTATCGTAAATGAACAAACACTTGGTGGCCTGTTTCTCTCTTCCCATCTTCAGTATGACAGGCTGAAAGGTCTGGCTCTACTTGCAGCATCTTGAATAACCATATTGCTCACTCTTCAGTTTCAGCTGAGACAATGATTAATATTCCAGGCTAAGATAGTTTTCATCTGAACTGCTACCAGAAGAGTTAACCGTTTGGTGAAGCAGATTTAGTTTTTTGGCTTTGTCTATTTCTTGATTTTTTTTTTTTTTAGCTAAATTACTTTTCAGATGCATTGATGCTCTGTAGCTCACCACATGGCCACAAAAATGCCAGTGTCTATACAAGGGAGGCAAGATGCACAAACCCTAGGGAGTGGGCAGAAAATGCAGGACTTCCTCATTCAGCGCTGGGCTACATTTATATTGGAATAAAGAGGCTGTATTAACAGCCGTTACAGCCTACAGTTACCAGAATCTCTTCTGAACAGAAGAGGAATTAGTGAGAGCAAAACGATAATTTCACACTTGTTTTCTTTGACCTCACAGAAATCTATATGCTGGAAAAGTCCTAGTCTGTCTTAAGTATGTGGGCTTCCAGCCAAAGCTAGAACTCTTATTAAAGAGACAACACCAACAAAAAATTATATCTAGCCACTTTTTCTGTATTAGCAGGAATTTTGGATTCTGTCCCAATGTTTGGTGCAGGCCTTTGCTGGGTCAGGCCCAATAAATGACTCCAAAAATATTCACAAGCTGTACTAAAGGGAAATGTTTCCTTTGTTATATATTTACATTCTTCAGGTCATACTAGATTCAGTATATTTGCTGGGAGAATTTTTCCAAAGACTGTTTCCATGGAGCCTGAAAAAATAAAGCCATCAAGAAATTTTGCCTTTTGCTAATTAATTTTTTTAACAAAGGTCTTATGTTCCGTTCAGGTTTGGTCCTGAAATGACTAGGAATATCTCTGTGCCTTCTTCTTTTCAAGTCAAAATTGTCTGGAACTAAACAATTTGAGCATGAAGTCTTGAAACTTGATGCATTGGTTTACTCTCCAAATATTTCTTCATAAAGAGAATAGATGCTGCTTAATTAGCTGAATAACTTTGTCAGCAATACATGCTAAAATAGTGGCTATTGAAGGAATCTCCATCCCTAGGGGACATGAGGGAGGTGTGAGAGGAGTGGAAATACTCCTCTTCCCCATCCCCTAAGCTCAAATCTAGTTACAAAAGAAAAGCTCAAAGTTAAGCTAGTGATAATGTGTGTATCGGAACAGGGGACAAGAAGTTCTTTCTGAGTTCTGATCTGCCAAATAGGAATTTTATATGCAAATGGAAACAAGGGAAGTGTACCAATAAGCTTGAAAGAAAAAAAAATGCAGATAGCCTGCTTGAAACAGCTTGAAGGCACTTCCATGTCCTTCGATGTCCTCAAGGCCTTTTTTTTTTTTTGAGCTAGAAACTAGATAGAGGAACTTCGAGATAGATAAAGAAACTGATCTAGCTTCTTAAACCTTCTATTTTTTGCAAATTTTTCTAAGATGGATCAGTTTTTTAATTAGCATCACTAAAGGCTTGTTTTGGGGATGCCACTCTTAGCGGTTTGCTTGGTTTATTGTTTGCTGTGTACTACTTCCTGTCTTGATCTAAATTACTATTAAATGAGCATTAGTATGCCAGTCCAACTTTCTCGTTTTCACCTGTACTTTTCTTTCAATCTTGAATGATCCCTGAAACAAACAGAAATCAGTTATGCTAGTTGCTGATAACCATCGTTACAGATTCAGCAGTCTCCTTTTTAATAATCAAAAATCCCTAATCACTTTGCAAAGTGGTACTTGGCTGCTGACACTGCTTTTGAAAATGTCACTAGGGTTCTTTGAAAGGCTTCTTCCCGCTGTTTTCAAAGCATATATCTGTATAAACTTCTTAAGCCATTATGTTGCTTTATGCATTGTGAATTTGCTTATAAAATCACACAATTTCTGGTGGCTTTGGAGGGGAGAGTTGCAAGAGGAAAAACTCTAACCGCATATTTCTCTCTTGACAGCAAGTTGAAGTAGATGCACAACAGTGTATGCTTGAAATCTTAGATACTGCAGGAACGGTATGTAAAACCAACTTTTCTAAATACTGATGTACAGCATTAAAACCATCAAAAGCTGTAGAGGTGTAAATGATGACATGTTTCCTTCCTTATTCTCTATAGAGTAACTGTGGTCAGTGCACTGGATTAAAAGATGTTCTTCAACATACTAGTGTTTAAACAAAACTTCAGTATTGCAGCAGAAAATGAATTGCAAGTTTCCTGTGAGCTCATGTTCTGTAATAAGGGAAACATGAGACTAAGAATTTTAAAAGAGGTTGTGCTGCTGTTTTAAGTTTATATTGCCCAGAGGGAAATTTAGGCATGATGGTTACTCGGGTTTGATTTCTGTTGCTGTAGAGAATACGTGCTTCCTTATCCTCTCTTCTTTCTTTTGCATGTGAGATGTACTCTGACATTGGGATAAAAATAGTATCACTTTAGTCAGCTTATGTGAACTCAAAGCACGGGGTTTATGCTGACCCTTTGCGTACTGGTCAGGTTTTTCTCTGACTTGTTCCAAAATCTACCGAAAGCAGTAGTTTCCTTCATTGAGCACAAGATCAAGACCGTTAAGAGTGTAGCATGTGTTCTCTGAACTATAATAGTAATCTGGTCCAATAATAATTTATTTAAAATTCATATTAGAGTAAGGCCATGTAAAACTACAGAAAGATGGAGTGGCTGTTCTCTAGAAACATACTGCCCTTTTCATGTGACATACAGCAAGAGACTTGGTGAGTGATTGATCAGGCACAAGATAGCAAAGTCACCAATGTGAGAAAGGCAAATGCTGTTCCACAGTCATGCTAGTGAGAGTTTTCAAACAGGGAGAAGTCCTAATGCTGCCATGCAGTGAGTCTTCATATACAATATTGTAGTTGTTGCCGAAGTCTAGGAAGTGTGACAAGTCTATTGAGTGTCTCCATACTCTAGTCAATCTCCTTGAAAATAAAAGTAGGATTTAATGTAGTAAACTGCCTAGGCTACAAAATTGAGGCTGAAAAGGAATGTATTTACTTTGCGATGCATTTTAAAGAACAGTTGGGGGATTGGGAAAAGTTTGTATGTAAGGAAGGATTCAGGAGGAATGTAACTTCCGTAATCTACAGATTACGCTCTATCTTTTACTATACCTCCTCTCTTCTGAAATTAGTTTCTGTGGGGTTTTATGTTTGGGGTTTTTTTTCATTATAGTTGTGATCCATTTGTGACCTGAAGTATGTGGTAGTTCATGTAAGGAAAATGCAAATTGAACGCAATGTCTGTATCTTTTTTTAATTACAGGAACAGTTTACAGCAATGAGAGACCTATACATGAAAAATGGACAAGGTTTTGCATTAGTATATTCCATCACAGCACAGTCCACGTTTAATGATTTACAGGACCTAAGAGAACAGATTCTTCGAGTCAAAGACACTGATGATGTAAGCATCTCTAAAAATGCTTAATACTTACATTTACAGTTTTCATTCTAGGTGTTGTAATGTATAGACTGTGATCGATAGGTTCCAAGCTTTAAATTAAGAGACAAATCAGCCAGTAGATGCATAGTACAGAAATGTAGCTCTTGAGGCCAAGTTCTTACAGAAGACAGTACTGTAAGCTTTAAACTTGCATGTTATGTAGCTTTTATATTTTGAGTATGTTCTTGCAATTAAGTTTGGTCATACTATTTCCATACAATTTCAATATGCACCTCTTAGCATTATATTAGAATCATAGAATAGTTTGGATTGGAAGTGACCTTTAAAGGTCATGTAGTCCAACCCCCTGCAGTGAGCAGGGACATCTTCGACTAGATCAGGTTGCTCAGAGTCCCATCCGACCTGACCTTGAATGTTTCCAGGGATGGGGCATCAATGACCTCTCTGGGCAACCTGTTCCCACTGTTTCAGCACCTTCATTGCAAAAAATTTCTTCTTTGTATCTAGTCTAAAACTACCCTCTTCGTTTAAAACCATTACCCCTCGTCCTATCACAACGGACTCTGCTAAAAAGTTTGTCTTCATCTTTCTTATAGCTCCTCTTTAACTACTGAAAGGTTGCAGTAAGGTCTTCCTGGAGCCTTTTCTCCAAGCTGAACAACGCCAACTCTCTCAGCCTTTCTTCACAGGAGAAGTGTTAGATCTCTCTGATCATTTTTGTGGTTGCCCTCTGGACCCACTCCAACAGGCCCATGTCTTTCCTGGGCTGAGGACCCCAGAGCTGAAGGCAGTACTGCAGGTGGTGTCTCACCAGAGCAGAGTAGAGGGGCAGAATCACCTCCTTTGACCTGCTGGCCATGCTTCTTTTGATGCAGCCCAAGATATGGTTGACCTTTTGGGCTGCAAGCACACGTTGCTGGCTCATCTTCAGCTTTTCATCCACCAGGGGCCCCAAGTCCTCCTTTGCAGGGCTGCTCTCAATCCCTTCATCCTGCATCTTGTCGTGATACCAGGGATTGCCCCAACCCAGGTGCAGTACCTTGTACTTGGCCTTGTTGAACTTCATGAGATTCACACAGACCCACTTCTCAAGCTTGTCCAGGTACCTCTGGATGGCATCCTGTCCCTCAGGCGTGTCAACTGCACCACTCAGCTTGGTGTCGCCTGCAATCTTGCTGAGGGTGCACTCAATCCCACCATCCATGTCGCTGCTGAAGATATTAAACATTACTAGTCCCAATACAGACCCCTGAGGAACACCACTTGTCACCAATCTCCATGAGGACATTGGGCTGTTGACCACTACCCTCTGGATGTGACAATCCAACCAATTCCTCTATCCGCCAAACAGTGCACTNCATGCTTCTTTTGATGCAGCCCAAGATATGGTTGACCTTTTGGGCTGCAAGCACACGTTGCTGGCTCATCTTCAGCTTTTCATCCACCAGGGGCCCCAAGTCCTCCTTTGCAGGGCTGCTCTCAATCCCTTCATCCTGCATCTTGTCGTGATACCAGGGATTGCCCCAACCCAGGTGCAGTACCTTGTACTTGGCCTTGTTGAACTTCATGAGATTCACACAGACCCACTTCTCAAGCTTGTCCAGGTACCTCTGGATGGCATCCTGTCCCTCAGGCGTGTCAACTGCACCACTCAGCTTGGTGTCGCCTGCAATCTTGCTGAGGGTGCACTCAATCCCACCATCCATGTCGCTGCTGAAGATATTAAACATTACTAGTCCCAATACAGACCCCTGAGGAACACCACTTGTCACCAATCTCCATGAGGACATTGGGCTGTTGACCACTACCCTCTGGATGTGACAATCCAACCAATTCCTCTATCCGCCAAACAGTGCACTCATCAAATCCATCTCTCTCCAACTTAGAGAGAAGGATGTTGTGGGGGACTGTGTCTAAGGCCTTGCAGAAGTCCAGATAGATGATATCTGTAGCTCTTTGCTTGTCCACTGATGTACTCACTCCATCATAGAATGCCATTAGGTTGGTCAGACAGGACTTGCCCTTGGTGAAGCCATTCTGGCTGTCTCTAATCACCTCCCGGTCCTCTGTGTGCCTTAGCATAGCTTCTAGGAGGATCTGTTCCATGATCTTCACGGGCACAGAGGTGATGGTGGCAGATTGGTGGTTCCCAGAATCCTCCTTTCTACCCTTTTTAAAAATGGGTGCAATGTTTCTCTTTTTCCGGTCACCAGAAACTTCACTGATTGCCATGACTTTTCAAATGTGGAGGGTGGTTTGGCAACGACATCAGCCAATTCCCTCAGGACTCTGGGATGCATTTCATCAGGTCCCATAGACTTACGTATGTTCAGGTTCCTCAGGTGGTCACAAACCTGAACTCTTATAGTGGAAGGTCCTTTGCTCCCCCAAGTCCTTGCCTTGCGGTCCATCTGCTCGAGAGGTATGGGAAGAGACATTGCCAGTGAAGACTGAGGCAAAAAAGTTGTTGAGTACTTAAGCTTTCTCCTTATCCATTGTTACCAGTTTGCCAGTCTTGCTCATCGGGGGTTACACTGGTTTTGACCTTCCTTTTCTGGCTGGCATAGCTGTAGAAGCCCTTATTATTCTTTGCATCCTTTGCCAAGTTTATCTCCATCCATGCTTTGGCCTTCCTGAGCCCATTCCTACACAACTGGGCAGTGTCCCTATACTCTTCTGTCTCTGTTTCCACTGCCTGTGCATTTCCTTCTTGCCCTGTACTTTCACCAGCAGGTCTCGACTCAGCCATGCTGGTCTCTTGCCTTCCTTGCCTGATTTCTTACACTTGGGGATCAACAGCTCTTGCACTCTATGGAAAATGTCCTTAAAGATCTGCCAGCTCTGTTCTACTCCCTCGTCCCTGACCACAGTTTCCCAGGGGGTCCTATTGACTAATTCTTTGAACAGCTGGAAGCATACTTTCCTAAAATTCAAGGTCCTGATCTAGCCTTTGCCTGACCCATATCCCTCAGGACTGCAAACTCCATCAGCCCGGGCTGCCTCCAATCTTGGTGTCACCAATTAGCTCACTTGTGTCAGTGGCCGTCAGGTCCAGAATTGCATCCCTTCTGGGAGGGCTGTCTGTTACCTGGCTTAAGAAGTTATCTTCCATGCGCTCCAGAAGTCTGTTGGATTGCCTGCAGCTCACTCTGCTACTTTTCCAGCACATGTCAGGGTGGTTGAAGTCCCCCAGAAGGACGAGAGCCTGCGAGCGTGATGCCTCCTGTAGCTGAAGAAAGAAGGCTCTGTCAATAGTCTCCTCTTGACCAGGCAGCCTGTAGGAGACACCAACCACGAGGTTCCTTTTGGTCCCTCGGTGTCTAATTCTTACCCATAAGCTTTCAACTTGGTCATGGCTATTCTTCAGAGACAGCTATAATGTGAGGCTAAAACATACTGGTTTATAATTGATTAAAAAAATAGCTTACTGAGATTGTAGGAAGTGAGTACTTCGTCCCTTAATAAAAGGAAGAAAGATATTTCAAATGAGAAGGCAGTAAAAGTGTGTTTTAACAGAAACAGCATGTAGCTTGTAGCCATCAGACAGAAAATTTTCCTTGGGGGAAAAAAAATGTAAGCAATGAAGAATTTTTAAGTGTGCTCATCTTATTTAAACTGTGCTCATGGAAACTTTGATCCCTTCATTACTGTATGTATCCATGTGCTTCTCCGCCAGCAGACACAGGATGAATTAAATGTTTCAATTTCAGGAAAGTTTATTGTGATTCTTGTAATACAAACCACCTTGCACTTCCTTAAGCGTAAGCATTTGCAGGTCTTGCCTGTGTTCAGCGTATTTCTTGTAGAAGTAATTTATTACCCATTATCACAAATGTATCTCAAAAGGGGGTAGTATTTAAGTTGCATGTGCCTTTCCCATCCAGAACCTACCAAGTTATAGCTTCGTTTAGCATCAAATTCATTTTGCACACTAAAATCAAGATAAATATTACAGTATTTGATACCTTAATTTACGTGGTATATTTATGCTGATTCGCAAAAACTTTCTTTGGCAGTATTTCCTTGGAATTGTATTTCTCTTTAGAACACTCCCCTCAGTCTTGAAAGCCATCCCATAGTATCAGGAGAAAGATAATGAGCTTCAAGTTGCCACTTTAGTTCTCACCAAAATTTACATAAAGGTTTTTCCTGTGCCAAAACTTAGGCATGACTTGCTTTCTCAGTGGGGGGAAATAAATGATCAAAATATTGTAAACCTTTTTTCCATACTTGAATTTGAGAGAAACTTAGCTATGTCTTTAAATTAGTAAAAGGAAGATGGGAGAGGGAAGCAAAACTTTGTATCATTGCCTTTTCTTGCCACAAAGGTCAATTCAATGTTTTCTGCAGTTAGTTTGATAAGCTAACATGTTTGTTTCTTCTGTGTGCATTTGAAAGGAGTACAGATACACTGGAAGAACGGTGAAAGGAGCTTTAGCATCCTTCATTATGCTATCCAGTATGGGCCAATTTTCCCAGGATTTCTGAACATGTAGGAATCTTGTAGCAGATTCTTCAGTAGACTTCTTGATACTTTAAAGATCTAAAAATGAAATCTCATTAGGTCTTCTAGAAGATGTGAAATTAGATTCTCAGTTGGCAGTGTACCAAATCCTCAAACCATTCCCTCCACTGTCCTGCCAAACAGCAGGCAAAAAATGCAGTCACTTTGATTTGAAGATTAAAGTCTCACACAATTGTAAACTTAAGTTTCTGTTACACTAGAGCTTGATTATTCTGGAGGTCAGGATCCTTTAAGGATTCAGATAGAGTTTTAGGTGTGTATTTACATTGTGCCTTCCCAAAATTTTAATGAATTCTTTGCTGGTATTAAATTGCTTTTAGGTGCCTATGATTCTGGTTGGCAATAAGTGTGACTTGGAAGATGAAAGAGTTGTGGGAAAGGAACAAGGTCAGAACCTAGCAAGGCAATGGAATAACTGTGCATTCTTAGAGTCTTCTGCAAAATCAAAGATAAATGTTAATGAGGTAAGGCATACTACTTATGGTGGCAGGGGTGGCAGGGAGAGAAGGATGGGACACTGTTATGGTAATCAAACATTACCGTTTGTTAAGAAGGACTAACAAAATTATGAATAACATTAACTATAATGGACAAAACTGTACAAAACTATTGTAAGAATTTTTGAGGTTTCTATTAAGGAATGTAGTTAGCTTTGACTTACGGCTTTTATATTAATTTTAGTATAAATAGTTTTGAAATTATTTTTGTATGAATCTCGGATAAATACTTTTTTATGTTACATTCCCTAGTTGATATAATCTGTGCACTGAGAATGTACTGCTAGACTACCTTTCTTAAAAAAGACCTTTAAGTCCTTAAAACTAATTGATTTAAGTTATTTGATATTAAAGTATTTGAGATGGTAAGGACAAAAATTCTCAAGGTTTTTGTCCAAATTAGCAGCTGATTAGAGAAGAGACTTACAATAGGTGCTCTGTAAAGAAAAAGGGAGACAAAAGCCTCTCCACTATCAAGCCACTTACTTATTTAGCAGGAGCTAGGTGACTGATCAAACACGTGCATTTTTGGGACTTGCCCTAGCACATGCCTTCTTACCCAGTGCGGGTGCCACCATAAAGAAAGGGTTGCAAACATTTTTAGAGAAAGAAGCTGTGGTAGTGTTTACATTTCTGGAACAGCTTAAATATGATGATACCCCTACAATTCATTGTGTCTTGTGGAAAACATTGTTGGCAACATTAGTCAAGTTGAAAGGGCCTCTGTGCAAGGCTTGCATGTAATCAGATGAGTATGGTGGTTTTAAGCACAGCTGATTTTAAAAATGGGTAATGTGTGTTTAATAAGCTGGGAATTTCTGGAAACTAGTTTTTCTGAAATACAAATTAGTCAGTTTAACTACATAAGTCATATGTTTAATAAACTAGAACTTAACTTCATCGAATACTAAAAGCCCTTGTTGGAACGTTTGCTGCTTTGCTGCTGGTGCTTCAGAAACTGCTAGTATGGCTTTAGTATGAGGACTTCCTTGATTTAGGAGCTGCAGAAATAATTGGAACAATGTCAGTTATGAACGAAACAGTTGCTGTTTAATTGTAGTATGTAGACTTGTGTTAAATTAGCCTTTCAACAAAATCATGTTCTAATTAGAATTCTAGGAGATGCAAAGTGTGAGAGAGTCTCCTACATGAGTTACTTTTCTAGGAAATGTTGCGCTTATGTCATGCTGTAGTCCTAGAGAGGCTCCTGAATTAATTCTGTAGACTTTAGTGTTTTTTAAGTATCTGGAAAAGCATGATCTCATTCAAATACAAGATACTATTACAGAATATGCAGTGTACTTCAGTTACCATGAAAATGTGGAGTTATAACTTACTAGAACTTTCTTTGAAATAATATCTTTAGAGTGATTTGAGTTAGAAGCAAGCCATGGCCTGTTTCTTTGACCTTGGTGCTAAATTGCAAAGTAATAGCATATAGTAGTTGATCATTGTGACACACATCATACGTGTTCAGATAAATTTGACCCAGAGATTAAACAACTGCAGATTATAGATTCCTTTCCAGTTTGCTTCACTGAAAGTTGATAAGCTTTGACAGACAATTATCTTAAACAGAAAAGAAACAGGTATTAATTAAGTATACAATTTAACTTTCTGGCTTCGTGAAAAGTAAATATTTACAGGGGTTCTTCAGTATGTGAGTACCTTATGTGTGAAGATTCAAGGTTTAAGGTTACGAGAGAAGCCTCTGAATTCCAATAACCCACTGATTCTTATATTCTCAGATCTTTTATGACCTTGTGCGGCAAATTAACAGAAAAACTCCAGTGCCTGGAAAAGCACGCAAAAAGTCATCCTGTCAGCTACTTTAATACATAGCTGTACTGTAGCTCTGAGCCAGGTAAACATTTTAATATTTTCTGTGTATTGTGGCTATTAAAAACAAACAAAACAACAAAAAAACCCTAAACAATTGTGGTATCTGTTGATGCAGAACAGCATTGAAAATGCTTGATTTACATTATCATAGAATTTTTATGGTCTTTATTTTGCCATTCCAAAGTCAGAACTACAAATACGTGCAAGATACACTGTTCACACCAGTATAAAATTTTTTTTCAAGCTTTAAGGTGTTGGTAGAGCTCAAATTAGGGATGCTCGTTCTGATACTTCAAAACTTTAGCTTTTGGAAACAGTTTTCTTTTTTAAAGGCTGATAGAATATACTGCAAGAGCTTAATTATGAGGAATGCACACTGTAAAATATCGCAGTTTGCATAAAATGTCGCTTAATGCTTTGAACTCCTGCATATCTTTCATGACGTCATAGGAATTTAGCTTGCTTTCTTTGGACTACATGGATATTTTGTAGGCTGCATTGTAGTTAGTACATTTGGAAGGGAACAATGAAGTGATCATTGTAGAACTCCAAATATTTGACCTGGAGCTATTGGTTATTAGATCAATTTCTTACTTGTTGGCAGTTGGTTAATGTTCTACGTGACTAAATCCGTGCTTTAAGAATGTTGCTGAAGGCTCAAGCAAGCTCCAGCCTGCTCTTCAGCAAGCCTTTTCAGAAGCTAGTCAGCAGGCGTGAATTTTTTTCAGCAACTTGCTCTTGAGCCTTAGTATGAGCAGACATCTCCCTTGATTGACCTGACATTATGCAAGTTGCCTGTTCATCTCAGTTCCCTTCAGTTTTACTGGACATATGGTGGTTCGGTTGCTTCAGTGCTATGATCCATTGTTTTGTCACCCGATAGACCCATTTGATATACTGGAGGATGCTGGCAGGACATTTCACTGTCATAAATTGCGGGCTTTTATTAATATTCAGATAGTGCCATGTTTAACTCTGTTTAGTGTCAATATTAAAACTTACTTAATTTTAACAACTTGAGTCAGTTCAAAATAAAACTGAGAGGGTTCCAAAAGCATTAGCTGAGGGTGGCAGAAATGGCTGCTGCGTTTTCCTAACATGGCTTTCGCTTCAGGAGTTCTGATCCTCCAAATGCGTTTTTTACTGGAAGTGTCATACTGTAAGCAAAACTAGCCCCGACCATCAAATACTGCTCCCACAGTTCAGCTTGGATTACCATGTGTATCCCAATTGGTTTTACTAATTGAGGTAGTCTGTTATTTGTATCTGTGGAGTAGCAATTATATTAGTAGAGGAGAAGTTATAAGGTTATTTTCCAAGTCTGTTTCCTGAGAACTTGGCTAGTTCCTGCTTTAGTTCTTTTAACTAAAGAGCAATGACGAATAGTTGTTACTAATACTCACCTCTTGTTTTGTTGTTACAGGTCTGAAGAACTGTTGCCCAATTCAACAGTGCCAGCATTCCAACTTTATTAAACCTACCAACATCTTAAATGGACTTTCCTGTGGTGGTACCCTTTAAGAAATGGATGAAAGCTACTACATCAGTTTGCACATTCTAATCACTTTCCGGTGTCACGAGAGATTTTTACTTATAAATATTCTAAGTGTATGCAACTGGTAAAACCAGAGCCTACATCCAGTATTACTGATAAGAGACATTGTTCATCCACCAATGTTGTACATGTATGAAAACTGTGTACTGTATACTTCAACAATCCCCACTTTCTATTGGAGAGTACAATAATGTAAATCCTAAAAGCACCACTATTTTAGCATAATAAAAGAAAGTCCAAAGAGCTCCTATATAGACTACTCCAGATAACTTTGCTTCATCGGTATTTGTAGCTTATTGTAACTTTTTTAAAGAAATACAGGATCATCATCATCGTATTGTACAAAAGCGCTTTGATTAACACAACAGCTATATAGTTTTTTAATTTTAGGAAAAACCTGTGGAGACAGTGATCTAGTCTTTAAGAGTCTTTTCAGTATAACGTCTGACTAAAGACATGGCCTTTAATATCTGTTGGGAAGGAAATGTCCAGACTTTTCAACCTTTTATTGTATGTTTCCTTTTCCTTGTTTACATAGGGAACAATGTTTATAGTTGTGTGTACAGTGGGGGTCTACAACAAGAAGTGTATATTTTAAAACAATTTTTTAATGATTTAACAATTTTTTGTAAATCATTTTCGGGCTTCTGCAGCTGTAGATTCTCACTGTGAATTCCCTTGCTTGCTCATGCATAAGTGTATTTGCAATACCAAATATACAGGTTTAGTACTTTTGCCTGTTAGTGATTGTTTTACATGTGTAACGTTTTGGTTGAGATGTTAAATGGTGGAAGAGTACTGTGGATGTGAATGTGGGAAGTAATTTTAATCATCTGTAATTGGTCACAGGGCCTAAGTTGCAGTAATTAACTTTTGCTGATTTATTTAACAATGCCTTGTTGCTTTGTATGCATTAACGTTTGGGTGTAAAGATTGTGTGTATATCCAACAGGGAGCCACAGTATTTAAATTGACCAACCTAATGTTACAACTGCTTTGAGGTGGCCAAATGTAAACTAAAAGCCTTAATTAAAGTGGTGCAATTTTGTATGACTTAGCATCAGTAGTTCAATAAATTTGGATTGCCATGCAAGGGCTTGCATTACAGTTATATACTACTTGAATGTTTTGTGTTTTAGTAGTGCTAGTAAATACTGATTTTTACATGCCTCTTGCAGTGTAGATTCATGCATCTTAGGTTAAAAAGGAACCGTTATGACTTTGTCTTCTCACAAATACATGCCATAGATACTTCTAATAGCATCACATGTGCTAGGGTGGGTGAATTTCGGATGGAATGAAATTCCACTTACAGTTTTGGACTTGCAATATTCCAAATTCTAATGTAACAGAGAGTCTAACAGGAAAATATCTGTCTTCAAAAGTTAGACTATCAGTGGCTGTTTTGGCAACTTGAAAATATGTTTTCTGCTATTTTCCTTCTTTCCAGAAAGAATCCATTGTTAAAATTGACTTAGCGTAGCTAAAAAAAAAAAAATCTCTTGGGAGAAAATACGATCTTTCTGCATATTTCTTCAGTTTCAAGGAAATCTGCAGAAGAGCGTTCTTGCAGTATTGAGTGCATTGTTTTGCAGACTTTAAATATCCATTAGCACTGTTGGACTGTGAAGTGGAATGTGTGGACTGTGGATGATTTCCTGATCTTGGCTGTGCTGCTGGAACTTAATGTCACACCCAAATACTTGGTACCTCCTGTTTCTCTGGCACAGAATTATCAGAGCTTGTTCTAATCCATTCCTGCAAATTCAATCAGATTAGGTTAGCTAATACTGGTAAGCTTTGAGATGGTTAATGTTGTCCAAAGTGAATTAAGGAGCCCAGCTGATCCTTCCTGGGGGTAATTTCCTCAGTCATCACCATTGCTGAATGGAGGTAATACACTCTTTCACTGTGCAGTCAGAGTTAAGACTGAAATTCGTTTTCATTTATCATTAGAAACCAGAACATGTGGTTGACGATCCCCATAAATATCTCTTTTGGTACTCTCTACATCATGATTGGTCCCCAGAGTAGATGAGACTGGAGCACTGGATGCTCTAGTTCTTTTTTTACTAGGTACCTTCCTCCTTGATGAGCTAATCAGTATTTTTCCTGCCTTCACTTCCAACCTCTCCTTATTCAGGTCTTGTAATGCTTTTATGTCCCAGTTGTCCTTTTATCTGTGTTCTTTTTAATGTGTTTCTTTTGCAGGCAGCTGTACAGATGGCATTGGGTGGGTGGGACAGAAAATTGTTCAATAACATCAGAGAGGGGGCCCTGGTCTGATCTCAGTGTCCAGCCAAACAGTACCGATTACAGGGAAGCTCAGGCTTTGTCCTGAAAGCTCTGTACTGAAGCATTCTTTGTTGCTCTGTGAAACAGTAAATGTACAGCTAAGAGCACTGGAGGTACTCCATTTGATCACAGCCCAGGAAAGTAAAAGTTTTAGAAACTCCAGGCTTCACCAATCTAAAGATTGTGCTAAGAAAGTGAAATACACTTCCCTCCCCACCCCCGCCTGTATTTACGACTTAGGCCAGATTTGTAAAATCAACACATGAAAACCCAGGTAATACCCCAAACCCAGTATTTTTCTCCTTGAAAACTTAGGCAGCCTTCAAGGGAGCAGTGCCCTGGTTGTTAAAGGGAAGATGCATGACAAAACAATGCTGAGGAAGTGACTAACATGAAGTGTAAGGAAAAAAGCGTGAAAGAATTGTCTTCACAATTTCTAAGTAATTGCGGCATAAGAAGCTGTTCCCACTGAGGAAGCGAACATGTGGTTTCTTACAGAAGTTGGAACTATGTAAGCAGTTACCAATTCTAGAAAATAATCCTGTCTGCTGAAACTTTTGAACAAACTTTTACATATCTTCAGGATAACTGCTTTGTGTACCAACGCTTAAGAAGTTCATGCTTGAGCTACTTGTACAGAAACAGAACATTTCTCATAAAGCTTTGGATGAGAACATGCATAATTCGTATCTTGAGAACTAATGCAGTAGTTTTCCAAATTCAGTGTGAATACACATTTATTACTCGTTGTAAAGTTAGCTTATGCTTACAGTGCATAGGTTGTGACTGCTTTATTTCCACCCTAATCTGAAATTGGTGTATGTCAGTATTTAAATGTCTGAGCTTTCCATGGAAAAACTTAATGTTTATGTCCTGAAATATAGTGGTAGTATGTAATAGAATTGCACTCTTCCTGTTAGGACTCTTTTCTGTCAGTATAAATTTATTTCTTATGCTTTACCTTGTTACTAATGCCCTTCTTAATCCTCAAATTATTTTGTGAGATGAATGTCTTACTTGCCAAACTTACAAGAATATTCTGAGACTTTGCAAGATGTTTTCAGATGCCCAGATGAATGCACTGTAAGCTCAAACTACTGCTGCTTTTCTGCATAAGAAAACGTAACTTGTGGAAAAGTATTGTAGAGTTAGATATTGTTTCATAATGTGTACAGATATTGCAATGCTAGAAATAGGAAGTGGGAGGAGAGAGGAGAATCCTGCTGGAATTTGGATTAAACTGTGCATTTTTCTCCTTTTCTGGTGTAATTAGAGTTGCTGTTTCGACATGGGTGAACGCTAAAGATGAGGATTTTTCTTCAATAGAAAGTTATTTCTAGATGTGGATGGTCAAAAATACTAGTCTATACATAGTTGTCTGTAGCACTTTTTGAGTTGAATACGAAGATGCAGCCAAGCATCAACATAGACAGAAGGCTTTTTGCCCAGTTTTAAACTGTTGTCCCAACAGCATTAGGCTATACTTCAATTTATAACTTTAATTTTTGCCTGTAGTGGGGAGGAGAATAAAAGCAAAGTTGCTCAAATACGTAAGAGAATGCAGTTGTATGTAGTTCTCTAAGGTATTGCTAGAGAAGCAGAGCTCTTAATCAAATTAGGTTCTTATTTCGGAGTCTCAAGCACCTTATGCTTTTCTTTGAAAGGTTTATGACCAACTTGAACATTCTTAAAACCTGATTTAACTTCTCTGTTCTATAAAGTAAAACTCCAGAATGATACTTAGATTTGTTGCAACCTTTAAATTCTTTGTGTGGAACTATAAGCAGAGTTGTAGTCTTGACTTTGTTCTCAGTGTTGCAATATCTGGGCTTCAAACAACAGATAAATGTGGATTTTGCTTTTTTCTGTATTTGGGGGGGTGTTTGTTCTTGGGTTTTTTTTTAAACACCCCCCAAAGCCATTTATTGTCAGAATTTTGAATCATCAAGCAGAGGATGGCTTCCTGTTTTCAATGAGATGTTCTTTAGGGAGAGATTTATGAATGGAGACAGGAATGTCTTCATAATTCCACTGTACTTGCTTCAGCCTCAAGAAATATTAGTTCTACTGAACAACAAGCTCTACAGCTTCGTTGTTTTAGTAAAGTTCACTGCCACCAGGATTTATTTTTTTATTTATTTGAGGTTGTGGCTGGAGTGAACTACTTAATTTGAAAGACATTGTAATTTCTAATTAATTCATGTAATGTCTTTTGGCTACCATAAGCTTGGGGGGAGGGGACATTTCTTCAATCTTGGATGCTGAGTGAAATCATAGTAGAAGTTATAGTTCCCTCTTTGATCACCATACTTTACCTTTTCATACTATGTGGCATTTTTACCTTATACTTCTAACTCCAGTAGGGAGGAGCTGGTAACTTCACTCCCATACTAAGTACAAAAATCCACATGTGAAATCCCAGCTCTCATAAACTGGGTTTACTGCTTGTAACGTGCCCAATACAGCAAAGACGCTTGGAATGGCTGTCATGGATTTCAGACACAAATAAAATGGCAGTTACAAATTTGTCTCTTTTTTCTCTTTCCTTTTTAATAAAAAAGGGTTTTTAGCTGAGCTTCCTAGATAGGAATAGGTATGGGAATCAATTTATTTAGAGTAAGATCCCCAGAAAACATTTGAGAGTCAGCACAAGTGTTTTAATACTAAGCAAGCACCTAAACATTTTAGTTAAATTCTTGAGATTGGTTTTAAAAAAAAAGTTTCCTTACATTTAAATTTTAAAAAGTGAAAAACTCTTCCAGAAGTATGTTTCAACTAAGAAAAGATGAGCTAAAACATGAGCTTTCTTCCTTCTCTTACAAAAAGGCAGGGAAGAGTGTAGATTCCACGGTTTTCTTTGTACTGAGTGCAGTTGTGCTGCTATCGTGCATTGCCCAAGCACTTTGTTGTGCTCTTGCTTTTCATAGTTGTGAATTAAGACTACAATTTTGTACATGCAACGTCGTGTTTGTAGCTTAGTAATGCATTAGGGTAATTTATTTGATATAACCAAACATAAGAAGGACATGCAGCTGTTGGAGCAAGTCTAGAGGAGGGCCACAAAGATGATCGGGGGCTGGAGCACCTCTCCTATGAAGACAGGCTGAGAGAGTTGGGGTCATTCAGCTTGGAGAAGAGCAGGCTCCGGGGAGACCTTATAGCAGCCCTCCAGTACCTAAAGGGGGCCTACAAAAGAGCTGGAGAGGGACTTTTTACAAGGGCATGTAGTGATAGGATGAGGGGTTATGGTTTTAAACTGAAAGAGAGTAGATTTATATTAGATATTAGGAAGAAATTCTTCCCAATGAGGGTGGTGAGACACTGGCACAGGTGTCCCAGAGAAGTTGCGGATGACGCCTCCCTGGAAGTGTTCAAAGCCAGGTTGGATGGGGCTTTGAGCACCCTGGTCTAGTGGAAGGTGTCCCTGCCCATGGCAAAGTGATTGAAACTACATGATCTTTACGGTCCCTTCAAACCCAAACCTTTCTATGATTTGTGAGCTGTCTACATTAAAACATTTTGTAGAGTGTAACTGCAGTTTTCAGTTAGTTTATTTGCTTAATTTTAATCTAGTATATCCTGAACTTTAACCTAGTACATCCTGTAAACCCCACTAACTTCACAGAAAGCTAGTATGGGGCAGAGGAGTCTTAGGCATTGGCAATAAAACTGCTGTGTTTCTGTGTTAGTCATGCTAGCTGCTGAGTTGTCTTCACTTGTCCTGCCTTTAAGTGTGGAGCATTATTACCCCTCATGATATTCTGACAACATGCCTGCAGTTAGGATCAGTGTTGATGCAAATATGTGAAACTTAAGATGGATTTATGATTTCTAATTGTAAATTTAAATTCAGTCGTTTATATCACTGACTGAAAAATTTGCATTCCCTTCTGCTTCTTGGAAGTGTAACATGCTTGCATGAGACTTTCAGTTCTTTTTTTCTCTCCTTTTTTTCCCCCTCTTTGCCTCCTGTTAGATAAATATGAAGTAGGACGCTAGTCCAAAATACTGCCTGAAAACACACCTTCAGGCTTTTCAGGTTTTCGCCCTGTTTCGCTCTTGCCCCTTACTGGAGCCACCTTGAAGCCTGTGAGGTGCTTCCGCAGCCCGCATTTAAAGAGGCTGTATATACGAAGACAAGTTCTCTCAAGGGCCCCAAATCTTTTATATTCTTTTACAGATTTTCTTGGTTTGGTTTTCTTTAATCATGCATGCTGCCCTCTTAATTTCTCTTCGGCCTTATTTCTTTCGCTTTGTTCTCACCTGTCATTGCTCTGAATAAAATGAGGCAGCACACAATGGAAGCGTTTTCTCTGACATCATTAGATCTCTCATTTGTTTACTCTTTTCTGCCCTCAGAATGGGCTAGCCTGAAATTGCGAGCTGTTGGCAAAGAACTGAACAGGATATTAATTTGTGCATTACTCTGAATTTCTCATTATGCTACAGAGACAATAATGCTACACTGTTTTGTGAGGATGTGTTGAGAGGTAAAATCTATTAAATATGTAGTACTGAATTAGGATATAATAGTTCCTTTAACATTCTTTTAGTTTTCTGCTGTAATGAAGGTTGTTGTCTTTACTTGTGCTTTTGTGATGTCCTCCTATCATGCAGATGAACTTCATTTTTTTAAAAATCCCAAACTACATTTCCTGGGTGACTGATCTACTCTCCAAGGGTCTTCTGCTTGCTTGTGTTCTTGCATATCCAGTCTTCATCAGGCTTCTCAGCTTTCCTCTTCTTGTGAAGCCTTCTGAGGTTAGGCTCTCCAGCAGACAAGTGAGACACCAAGGCTGGGCGCTGCAGCACTTTATCAGCATCTTGAGCGAGCTATGGGACTTCAGACGATGCCTTGCAATTCTGCTGCCTTTTGCAGCTGTTTTCAGATGCATCCCTCTGTATGAGGCATTTAAATGCCTGATTTGCTCAAAGTACCCCTTTGTAGCTGTAGCCCCAAATACACTACAGTATTTGCAAGTCTTTTTCAGAAATTGCCTGTCTATGCTAAAGAATGCGGTTCGGAGAGTTTTCCTTGTACTAGAGCACAAATAAATGAACTACTGTCAGTAGTACAGTCATTTGTACTGATAGGGTAGTAACAGTATTTTCCTGTAGTTAAAAAGTGTGCAAAATCGGTTTTGGGAAGTAAGAGGGGAAGGAGTTTTGGAACTTTTATTTGTTTGTCCAGGGAGATAAGGGTTCAGTGACCCTGCATGGTGGCTACTACTTGGTGACAGTAGTCTGAATTACACTGGGATAAATGGGGAAGGAACAGAAATAAACACAATGTGAACAGGTGGAAACGCAATGTGAACAGGTGAGAACAGCCTCTTCTTGATGAAGCACAGGACCGGATGCAGCTCCAGCTGAATGCGTAAGGAAGTATTTTGAGCATTGGGTTAGCTCTTCTCCATGGAATCACAGAATGATGGGGGTTGCAAGGGACCTCTGGAGATCACCCAGTCCCCCCCCCCCC
>VZSC01002092.1:0-27665 GCA_013398225.1 Steatornis caripensis | reverse complement strand
CGGCGCAGGCGCACTGCGGCAGCCCCGCCTGGCGCGGGCGGAAGCTCTCCCGTCTTCTTCCGGGCTGCGGGACGGCGCTGGCGGAGGCGGGAATACTCGAGTGCGGGCTGAGCGGGGCCGGAGGCCGCCATGGAGAGGTGCGGGGCGCGGGGCGCGGGGCGCCGGGTGGGATGTGCCGTGCCGTGCCGTGCCGTGCCGTGCCGTGCCGTGCCGTGCCGTGCCGTGCCACGCCACATCCCCGTGCAGCGGCCGCGGAGGAGCGGGGAGCAGCGCGCTCGCAGCGCGGGCCGGACAGACGCAGCCAAAGCTGGAACTGAGGTTCTGAGGGAAGCCAAAGGCTTTTGTGTCACCCGAGAGCTTTAGACCTGTTTGGTTTCTTCTGGGATATATTTACAGATGAAGCCGAAGGTGTCAATTACGCAGGGGTGGTTGAGCCGGGCCCGGCCTGCTTCGACGGCCGCGGCTGTGGCCTTCACAGAGCGCTGGGTCTGTTCAGCCTGGAGAAGAGAAGGCTGAGAGGGGATCTCGTCAATGCTGATCAATATCTAAAGGGCGGGTGTCAAGAGGATGGGGCCAGACTCTTTTCAATGGTGCCCAGCGACAGGACAAGGGGCAACAGGCACAAACTGGAGCACAGGAAGTTCCACCTGAACGTGAGGAAGAACTTCTTTACTGTGAGGGTGACAGAGCACTGGCACAGGCTGCCCAGGGAGGCTGTGGAGTCTCCTTCTCTGGAGATATTCAAAACCCTCCTGGACGCGTTCCTGTGGACCCTGCTCTAGGTTCACCTGCTTTAGCAGTGGGGGGGGGACTGGATGATCTCCAGAGGTCCCTTCCGACCCCTACCATGCTGTGATGCTGTGATTCACACCCACCTGTAGCTGCGGCTTTGTGTTTCAGTAATTGACAGTTTCTCCCCCTTCCGCAAGGCTTTCTCAGTCTGTGGTGATTTTGCGTATGCGAAGAGAAAGAAAATAGTGACATACTGTCGTTCTTTCCATTTAATTTCTCAATTCAAAATTGCATTTCATGCTGTTGCATCTCCAACTAGGTTTTTTTTTTTAATATAAGAAAATGTCTGTTGTGCTGTGGGAGGAACAAAGTGTGAGTTTTCAGACAAACTCAGTTTCCGGAGCTGATGAGCAGTATTAGACGTTCTGTAGAGGAAACTGGGCATCAGTACTAGAATTAGAGATAACTTACACTTTGTTTAAATTTCCCAGTTGTGGAGTTACTTCAAGTGACAAAAAAATGTTGCATGTTCTGTATGGATTCACTTACTTTGTGTCTGTGTTGCTGTTCTCTAGAAATGGCTTTGGAGACATGTCATCTCCCCATGATGCAGAGATAGCCAGACCTGGACGGAAGCAAAGCTCTCAGAAAAGAGTTTCTAGTATCCTTTTTCTGTAAAGACTTTTGATTTTCTCTGTAATTATTGCTTGCTGTGTTCGCAAGGTATGTGTATTTTTACCACTGCTTTCATTTTGAGCGTGTAGAGAATGGTTTTCAACTATACAGCAAGTTGCTCTTTGTTTTATACCAGTGTAAAGTGTATGAATAACATGAAATTGTCATCTGATTTGTGAGGTGTTCTGAAGTCAAAAGTTTGCTCTTGAATTGTCTCATATTTTTCCCTTCTGTCATCCATTTTCTGTGTGGTATTTTGATGCATTAAGACAGAGAAAAGTTCAAAAGCAACACTATGATTGCAGTAAGTAAGAACAAGTGGGGAGGGATATTAGTGACCAACTGAAAGCATAACTAGGAAATATGGATGAGCTTCATTTAGAAAAGTACCATGTTTTCAGCAGCATGGTATGTTACTTGGCCTTTACAGAAGAACTTAGGGGTAAGCTAAAAGACGCAGTTCTTTGCCTTTTCACGGAACAGTTTTTCCTCTGAATGGAATTTTCTTTCTCCCCTCCTTTTCCCCTCGTGGTCTCAAACCATGTCAAAGCTGTTGTAGTGATGGCTCAGAACAGTTTCTTCAACAGATATCAGGGAAAGTAAGAGATTGTCAAAATGCTTGTATAGTCAATTCTTGACTATATTTAGATTGAATATTTCAGTTGCGCGTTAAGTGATTGCAGGGATGTTGCATATCTCCTAAATTTGTGACATCAAATTTGTGTAATGCGGTGTTCTACAGTTTTTCGTGGTCTTATGAACTTGGGTTGACATCAGCACAGAGAAGTGTGTGAGCCACAGCTGGCTCCATCCTGAGTTTTTTAAAAACCGAAGTTTTCTTCACTCCATTATGTCTTGATCTTATGGTTTTATGCTCTTTTGCATGTATTGTTATCAGAGTATTGTGATTATTCAGTGTATCTTAGTTTTCCTTGCACAGTAATAGCAAGAGGAGTGCACAGACACAGATCTAAATTTCCACAGATTTTTTTTCTTGCCACTTATTTACGATAAGAAAAAAATACTGTGTAATTTGACAGATAATATAATGGTATTATTCAGATTATCATAGCAAAGGAATCCAGTGCGTTTGCTCATCCTTTTTTTTTTTTTTTTTTTGCAAGTAGAATAAAACCAGTGAGATATTGGCCCTGATTATATTGTCCCTAAGAATCATGATGTTCTTGAACACTGATATAACATAGGATATTGAACTTTTACACAGCTGCTTCTTAGTAAACCATACCTAGAGTTCTGAACCTAGTTGCCGAGAGTAAGAGGCAAAGTAAAGCAACAGCCTGAAGTCATCAGTGTCCTGAAACCGAGACAGACCTTTTTTTAAAATGCATTCAGTCTCAGATTTTCTTGTTATGGTTTATGTTGCATAAAGCAGCTCCTCGTGGGGGAAAAAGTATTCTCTTTGATCCAAGCAATTATGAGGAGTGAGGAGTCCCAGAGATGTGTGCTTAGGTTTCGGAACTTTGCTTTGCAGTGTCTCTTTTAGCCCTCCAGCTTTTAAGCTTCTGGTGAAACATTTTGTGACCTAACTCAGGCTTATGAATGGGACTTTCTGCATTAGTCTGAAAGACAAGATTTGTAGTCTTCATAGTAGTTGAGCTACAGTAAAATATTTTTCCTTTCCAAGTGCTTACAATCATTTTGAATAGAGCTGAAAGCATATTTAGGAGAGTTTTTCTTAACTTGGTTATTAATAAGTTCTTACATCCCTGGATGACACTATTGGAAACATGACGCCAAGAGGACAGTTGATATCCCGAACTCCTAGTTCATTGTTTCGCCAGCCAGGTAAGACTACTTACTTTCTTTAGTGTTTAGTTAAAGGAATACGCTTGGACTTCTTAATTGGTAACAATTCATAACAAGAAAGACATGGATGTACTGTAGTGGGTCCAGGGAAGGGTCTCAGAGTTCGTCAGGGGATTGGAGCATCTGATGTATGAGGAGAGGCCAAGAAGAGCTGGGATTGTTTAGCCTGGTAAAGAGGAGGCTCAGAGGGATCTTGTCAATGTGCAGAAATGCCTGATGGGAGGGAATAAGAAGACAGCCAGGCTCCTCTTGGTGATGCCCAGTGAGAAAACAAGAGGCAATAGGCACAACAGGATATACAGGGAATTCTGTTTAAACATAAGAACAGACTTTTTTAATGTAAGGGTGATCAAATGCTAGAACTGGTTGCCCAGACGGTCTGCAGAATCTATGTCCTTGGAGATAACCAAAGCTCACTGGACAAGGTCCTGAACAACCTTTTCTAGTTGAAACTGCTTTCAGCAGGGGGGTTGGAGCAGGTGATCTCCAGAGGTTCCTTCCAACCAACTACATGGTGATCCTGTGATTCTGAAGTTAAACTCATTTATAAATATGGAAAAAAACACCTAGTAGCAGTAAACATATATGTTCCTATGTTAGATATTTATACTGTTGCTGAGTGCCGAAGGATTTTGCCATTCAGTTTTTAGAGTGTTTGAGTTTTGTTTTCTTTGTTTGGCACAGAGTATGTCCAGTATCATTTCAGTTTCTCTCAAGTTCTATGTTGAAACTGATTCTTGCCTTTCTAGTTAGCAATCTAGTTTGTTGTGTTTCCTTCTTTTTCGCAAACTTCTTTTGGTTTTGCAGTAGCTTTTGATTCTTCAAGATTGTCTGTTGTGTAATGTCTCTCTCATATTTTCCATCCTTGTTTTTGTGGCAGGTGTTGCCGACGTTTTGACCAGGTGTGCTTATTGGTTGCATCAATAAATTATTTTCTCTCTCGTCTAGCAGGAGAATAAATTAGATGACACACCTCACAGAAAGGCTGTGGAACCACACAAGGTGGCTAGGGTCAGATTGTGCTGAAACCTCCCAGTCTCGACCCCTGTGTTTTGCATCAGCTGACACATATTAGGAGTGTGTTGGGGGTTATTCCCAAACTGGCACTGGTCCAAAGATAGTTCCAGAGAGACCGATTCTTCATGATTTCTCGGGGTTCCTGGCAAGTTCTGTGTAGCCCCTTCTTCTTGTTTAGTGTAATAACTACAGGCTTCTGTTTGGGTGGCCAGCAGCAAAGACAAATGCTGTTAGCATCAGCTGCCTTCTCAAGCACGAGCTATTTGTGTGTCAGCATTGACAGCTCTCAAGTTGTTATTAGTGTTGACGCTAAACATACTGTGAAAAAGTCTGTAATCCTCTTAGAGCCTTCATTGCTAGTTGTGGGTTAAAGAAACATACCCATTCCTTACATTTCCATGTCATAACCAGGGCCTACGTCCCTTTTCCTTGTCACAGTCGCTTCCTGTAGTCTTTATTTTGTCATCATTCAGGCATTTATATAAAGGATTCCTCCTCTTAATCGTTACGTAGCTGGTGTATTTTCCATCAAGCTCCAAGAGGATGGTTGCACCTTCTCCTGCTCCACATCCTCCCTTCAGGACTGCTTGGCGATGGGTGATGCGTTATTTGTTTTAAAAGAGAAGCATTGTATGTCATACTGTGATCGTCAGAGAGCACTTCAAAATCAAGTAGCTCTTTTTCCTGCTTTTGTCTTCAAATTAGAACATGCGTATACCATCTTGACCATTGTCTGTCTTCAGTGAAAACCTTTATTTCAGTTAGTAGGTTGATTTAACAGCTCGCCATGATTTTGTCACTATGAAGTGTCTCTTTTCAGAAAGCTCAACAGTACAGAATTTCAGTAAGAGGTAGTGTACAGTTTGATTTTGCAGCAGCTGCTCCCCAAAATACATAGATTGGATGTCAGGTGAAAGTGGAGATTGCAGATGGAAAATACTTAGATCAAGAAGATTTAATGTTGAGCAATTCTGTTCATTTGTATGGCTGGTCAGCATAGAGATGTTCCATTAGGAGATGTTACTAGACAGCATATTCTCTGTAAACCTACCATCTGTTTTTCTAACGGACTTCAGGAAGAGACTTTGGTTTCTGAATAATGATTCTCTCTGCATACTTCCCTAAACACAGCAGACAGCTATCCACATATGTGGCTATGATTTGTAATAAACTTTCTTCAAACAGCATTATGAGCGGACAGGCAGTCCTTACAGAAGATTTGCTATTTGACATTCCTGCATTATTTAATCAAAAGACTTCTGCACTTCTTCATTACAACTCTGCATTTCTCCTTGGTATCTTGGTTTTCTTCTGGTTTACCTCTGCCTCTGCATCATACAGACTTTGGGAATCACAAGAGTCATCCACTACGTAGGCTAGAACTACTTCTCTTTCAAGCTGTCTTAAGATTCTGCAACAAACTAAGCATCAGCGTTTTAACTCCTGTTTCTGTTCCTGTTGTTCAGTCCTATTCCTACAGTGGAACATTTGAAGTGTTGTTATGAAGTGCATCCATTATCTCCTCTCCTGAGGACAAGGTTTTTTGCTTCCTTTGATGTCAGCTGGTCCTAATTGTGGATTTGGGGCTATTAGAAACTGTATTTGAGGATTATTCAGCATAGTTGTTTTTGCCATCCTGTACATTTCTAACCCTTGAGTGCATTGCATCATACGGATAGGGGGGTTTATAGCAGTTATTTTGTGGTACCATGGAGGAGAGGAGAATGATGACCCACTTAACAATTTAAATGCTTTGATCTGCAACTTCAGAGTCAGACTGTTAATGTTAGTAGCCATAATTTTAGTTCTACAGTTTGCAGCTTGATTTGTCTCTTTGATCTTCAGTATGCCTGACTTTCATGTCTCAAAAGTTTAGGGATAATTTATTTGTTGTGATTCAAGATACGTGCTAATGCAAGGACAGAAACCTTTGGTTCTTCAGCTTCCTCAGTCTGTGTGAAACTGATACATGGAAAATGAAATCTGCCTGTTGATGTGAAGCATTCTAGGGTCCCTGTAGCTGTTTGCAGTGACCTTGCCCCATTGTAATTTGAGAGTGTCGGAGATCTGACGAGGTACACTTGGCGATCTTCAGGACTTGGCAATCTTCAGGACTGGGGACATTCCAAGAGTCATAGAATCATTTAGGTTGGAAAAGACCCTTAAGATCACTGAGTTGAACTGTAAACCTAACACTGCAAAGTCCACCACTAAACCGTGTCCACCAGCACCACATCTACACGTCTTTTAAATACCCCCAGGGATGGTGACTCTATCACTTCCCTGGGCAGCCTGTTCCAATGCTTGACAACCCTTTCAGTGAAGAAATTGTTCCTAATATCCAATCTAAACCACCCCGGCACAACTTGAGACCATTTTCTCTTGTCCTATCGCTTGCTACTTGGGAGAAGAGACCAACACCCACCTCGCTACAGCCTCCTTTCAGGTAGTGATGTAGAGCCATAAGGTCTCCCCTCAGCCTCCTTTTCTCCAGGCTAAACAACTCCAGTTCCCTCAGCTGCTCCTCATAACACTTGTGCTCTAGACCCTTCACCAGCTTCGCTGCCCTTCTCTGGACACGCTCCAGCACCTCAATGTCTTTCTTGTAGTGAGGGCCCCAAAACTGAACATGGTATTTGAGGTGCGGCCTCACCAGTGCCGAGCACAGGGGGACGATCACCTCCCCGGTCCTGCTGGCCACACTGTTTCTGACACAAGCCAGGATGCTGTTGGCCTTCTTGGCCACCTGGGCACACTGCCGGCTCATATGCAGCCAGCTGTCGACCACCACCCCCAAGTCCTTTTCTGCTGGGCAGCTTGCCAGCCACTCTTCCCCCAGGTGGTAACGTTGCATGGGGTTGTTGTGCCCCAAGTGCAGGACCTGGCACTTAGCCTTGTTGAACCTCATGCAATTGGCCTTGGTCCATCGATCTAGCCTGTCCGGATCCCTCTGTAGAGCCTTCCTTCCCTCAAGCAGATCAATGCAAGTTGTTGATCAACAACAAGGAAGTTCTGTTTACCTCAGGCAAATATTAGTGATCTCGATGCTGACTGAAGCTATCTTGGTATTAAGAACTGCTGTTGAGGGTTGCACAGGCACTTCTCTCTCCAAATTTGCTAACAAAACATTGGGACTATGTTGTCAATCCCTCTGTACCACTGTTGACACAGCTCCTGATTTGGCCATCACTGTGTTGATGCAACGAATGTTTTTAGATGTCTTCGCAGGCTACTTGTGATTGGTAAGGGGACGCGAGCAGCTACTGTCTTCACACAAATTCTGTGGGTTTTAAGCTGCGTGAAGGTCTGTTGTGGAGCTCCCTGTTGTCATAGGATGTGGTGTTTATCATCTTGCAAAGGAGTTTCTCTGTGTTTGATCTGGAGCAGATGTAGTGCTTGGTAGAGGAGACTTGTGGTTGCTTTTGCTTTACGTGTTTGGCGACCAATTCCCAAGGAAACGGTAACTGGGGATTTATTGCTGTTTATGCTCATGGTGTGAGTGTACCAATGAACTCTTTGGGAACTGAAGGTGTGTCACAGATTTGGTGCATATATACGTTTGTGTTCAACCTGTCTTCAAGTATGCTGCAGGCTCCAGGCTTGAGTATGCTCCAGACTTAGTTAACAGGGGGTTTGTATAACCCTAGCATAACTAGGTGTGTAGATTATGAAGTTCTACTATTGATAATTAACCTCCTTATTTCTAAATGATGTTGAGCCAAAGATTTGTTTGTCTTTTATAATTGGTGTTTGTGGGTTTGGTACAAGCCTTCTGACGGAAGGGAAATGGAGACGGACAGGAGCAAGTTACTTCTCCATCAGATTGATGTGTTTCTTGTGTGACAGCAGGATTTCATAAATACTTCAGTTTCCATTATAAGACTTCCTTTGGAGCTCCTTGATAGAGCATAGTGGCCTTAAATACTTTTTTTGTTTTCAGAAAAGGATTTCTCTCTTTCAGTTACTGCACTACATCGAAGCTCTGTGAAGCCATCAGATATGTCTGCCATCCTGGGAACAGGAGGGAAATCTCCTCTGATTCTACCAACTCCTGGACTTTTTGGCAATCTGTCAATGGTGAGATGGTTAGAGGACTTTTTTATCTTTTTTTTTTTTTTCCCCTATGAAGCTTACAAGAAACTACAAGTTCACAGTGTTTCAATGTTGTTTGCACCAAGGAGAAACTGTGGGTGATACAAGCTTGATCTTACTACTATTGCAGCTTGCTGCTAGTGTTATTTATTACTGTGATGTTCTTTGAGGTGATGCAGTGAGGAGTAATAGAGAGTTTTAAGGACTTGCTAAAAACACCATGTGTGTTAAGCTAGTCTTTATAACATCAGCCTGTGACTAGAAAAATCTTGACTTTGCTTGTTTACAAATTCTTCATAGACAATTGTTCTAGTCAGCAAGTTACATCTTCAGAATTTTTCTTATTTTAGCACTCTCCACTGTTAGGCTTCACTTGGGTGTTGAAGTTTGGACTTCAAAGAACAAGCTCTTCTGATGACTTTTCAGATGACATTAATGAACTGTAATGTCTTTGGAAAAATGCTGATTAAAAAGTTATCAGTAAGGACATCTGAAGTATTTTATGTTCGTTTATTTTTAAATTAACTCAAAACAAGATAAGATGTCTTCCTGTATGTGCATTCTCCCTTCTGGTTGTTTCTATAGTTTGTTACAGCCCATTTGTTTCTTTAAATTGTCAGGTTCTGGGGCCTAGATGATCAGCATATATACAGCTCTTAGCAGTGGCACTTTTCCAATGATTCAGAGCCTCTTGTGCAGTTACTAGTGTTTTGTGAGTAGAGTACCTTTTAGGTTGGCATTTAGTGCTCTGACTTGAATCCAGTTTAGATTAGGGGGAAACTTGGTTCTAGACAAAGGTTTTCACAGGATGTTGATGGAAAAGGACTTAAAATTATGTCTTGTGGAAATTTACTTGCTGGTGGATAAGAACACTCATCAGGCCTTTTTCTGTTTCTCACAGAGACTTGATATGATTTTAGTGGAATTGAGTTTCTTGTTATTTTCACTCTACCATCGGAGTGCCATAGCATTCTGTTCTGGTTGGCTAGAGGGGAGTAATGGCAGAGAGAAATCAGGCAAGAGGAATACTGTGGGTGGAAACTGGGGCATAAAGGGAAGAATAACAGGTATATGTCCACAGCTTTCAGATATGCTTAAGAGACTGCTACGGCAGTGTCATCTGGTTCCCTGTTTGTACTTGTTTGAGCGGGACCGCTTTTGAAGAGTCTGGGGAAAAAAATCAACCAGTGGCACATCTTGGGGTCTTTGTATAGCTTTAATTGCTGCTGAGAAAGCAGTTGCTGTCATGGGAACAGCTATAGGAAGCTGGCCTGTCAGTGCAGTGTATGTACAGTCTGTCTTCTCTTTTGGCCATTTTGCTGCTCTGATGTCAGATACGTTATCAAACACCCCCCCGATATACCCCCAAAAAAGTACAGGTATGTCTTTATTTTCTCCTTTAGTATTCTGATACTTGCTGTTGCTTTAAACACGTATTGCTTCATTCCATCGAATGGTTTTGAGCAATTCACCAAGAGGGTTAAAAGATTGGTAAATGGCTCAGATTCAAATTTTAACTATTTTGCTTAACTTTTCACGGCTGCTTTACAGCCTAGTCAGTGTTATTCTATCTTTTTTTACCTTGAACAACAAAATACTAAGTAAACGTTTAGCGTAATGGAATATGGAAGTTTAGTATGATTTCTTTGTTTTAAGATGAAAAGCAATACATGGTGTTTTAAAGTAGACAATCTTACTAGATTAGCTTCTATGTTAGTTATTTTCTGAAAAAAAAAAATTAGTTTCCTTTTTCCAGATTAAAATCTATATTTTCAGGACTGTTTGTCAAAGGCATAGCTGCGCATTATCTAAAGGCAGTTATTTCACTACTCATTTTTAAATTGCTCTGTTTATACCATTCATGTAGAATGAAAAAACTTTGACCTCGTCTTACAGTGGTCTGAGATTGTTATTTATTTTCTTTACATTCTTGTTATGCTTTCAGTTGGATGACAGTAGTAGCTGGACAATGGCACTCTCACCTCAACAATCAGGAATGTTTGTAAATCTGGACATGTCCAATATGACAGAAGATGTCACTATGAGTGCCGTACTGTTGCGTGAGGATGATCCTGGGGAAGCTGGTGAGACAATCTGAAGTTTTCATAATAATTGACCACATTTTTATTTGTGGGGTATAAATATATGTTCTTTTTTTTCTGTATTATTTTGCTGCTATTTCTTTGTCCAAAACAGTCTAATTTGAAAAGTTCAGACAGTGTATCTCTTCCAGTTATTGGAGTTTTGAGTCTTCTGTGGAACTCGATTGCACAAATGGGATGCTCTGGTGATGTAAGATGCAAACTGGATTAGTTTTGTGGTGATACACAAAGGAGTTTGTCATTAAAACTTTTGCAGATGACAGGTTTACAGCAAAAGTTTTACAATTATTTGACTTACCTCATAGGTTCTGTGTATCTTACTATCTTACTTGATAAGTTCTTCTGACTTTGTGGGATATAAATAGTTCATGTCATCATTGTTCTCATTTAGATTTACGAAAGATGAGATGCCTTGTCATCAGAAGGATTTCTTTGTAGTCTATTAGGGTATTTTTACCAAGTTGTGTCTGACTGATATGGCTGTTTCTTCTTAAATCTGTTCTAGCTACGATGAGCATGTACTCAGATTTTCTGCATTCCTTCCTGAAGCATACATCAACTACCATTTTCGATCTTGTGGATGAGTATGAAAGTATTTGTAACAGTCAGGTTAGTAGTTCACTTGGATTTTTATTTACTTTATTTTACAATCCTTTCCCTAAGTAATATTACTGTTTTTCTTTAAGGTGAGAAGTCACAGTGCTTAGCATAGGTACTTTAAATCTTCCATCTGGTTGCAGTCTTATGAGTCACTGAACTCTATCACTGAATAGCGTCTGTCTTTCCTCATGCACCACTTTGGCATAGGAATACCCATTGTGTCGCTTGCTGAATACTAAAAATGTCATCTGGCTGCCATTCCACTGCAAGTATCAAGTGAGAATAAACATGAGCAGATGTATAGATTTTTTTGTTAATGATAATAAGATGGATTTAAAATTACATCTTTCTCTTGGGTATACGTAATAAAACCATTGTATTGTGATGCTTTGAGAGTTTTCTGCTACATCACTAACAAGCTGGCAGTAGAGGGCTCAACTTTAGATTTAAGGTGCCTGTGGTTTTTAGACACAGATTTTTATTTGATTGGCTGTTGACTGACAGTTTGGGATCAGCAGGGGGTGACAGTTTGAAGGGAAGAAATTATGATACTTTATGAGTAAGTGTTCGTTACAAGAGAGAGAGGTGGGCAGATAATTTTTTTTTAAGAGACTTCGTACCTGCGTCTATGTTAAGAAAACGTGTTCCTGGTAGAAGGTTCTAGCCCTGTTTTGTGCAAAATTTCTTGTTGGAACTGAGTTGGAGAATGCTGAGGTCCTTAATGAGGTGTGTCCCACAATTGTGTTCCCAAGTGGGAAGCAGACAAGGAAAATAAATGTGAACTTGATTATTTTGTGAGATGGTGGACTTCCGAGCTGAAATCGAAAATAAAGTCTCTTCCATTCCTCCTGTTTGAGAATATGGTACCATCTACAAGATCATGGAATATATAGTGGTTGTCTTAAGCCACGTGGCATTGAGGGGAGTTGACTGTGTGTTGCCAGTGTCCTGCAAAAGTACAGTGAAGGATGCTGCTGAAACGATTGGCTTGGATGTTGCTGAGGGGGCTTGGGATGGGAGTGGAGGGACAGCCCTGAACTCTTATGTTGCCTCTCTCAGCTGTACCCGGAGATCATCCCAGTGGCTCCTAGCAGCCATGAACTATTTTCATATTTTCTGGGAGGTAATAGAAGGGAACAGAGGATCATGCTTCTCTCTTGCATCGTGGTGGTACACCTCATTCTTTTTCTCCAAATCTGTTGTGCACCTCCCACTTGAAAACTGATGAATATATTGAGGCCTGACAAATCGTGTACTCCTAAAATGCAAGAGTTTGGGGCTGTTCTCGGAAGTAGTAGGAGCTCTAGAACTAGCTACTGATGGAGAAGACTGTTGTCTAAGTTATCTTCATAATAAATAAAGGAAAAGATAATGGAATTTCTTTTTGGTGATACTGTAAATTATGTGGTAACAAAACAGTTTGGATTTCCGCATTTACCAGACCTAGAAAGGAAAGGGTATCTTTCAGGCACTGGTAAATATGCATAAATGCTGTTGCAATACCAGTACGGCTAACTTGTTTGATATTGATGTAAAAACAGTTGGGGGTTTTGGTGGTTGGTTTCTTGGGTGTTTTTTCAGTGGTTGCCTTCTCTCGCAGTCTTCTGGTGTTTTTTAAGTCATCTACATAAGCTGTTTTTATCCTGAGTTTGTACAGTGTGTTGCAGAGCAAAGCTACTTCTTGGTTTATGACCTCTAGGCTGTGTTCCTGTTATTTTTATTAATAATTAAGGGAATTTATGGTGTTGAGTATCATCTACCTATTTTGAGGAAATGGTAATCAAACTTAGTTGTTGAAAGCATTCAGGAAAATGGAAAAATTGCTGTAATGGCTTAGGAAAAAAAACATAATGATGGGCAGTATTAACTGTGTATACATTTATTTACCTCAGGTGAATATACTAGGGAAAATAGTTTATCGGGCAACTCCTGGACAGCAAAAGTTTTCAAAAACTGCCAGCGTCTTGTGGCTTCTCAAGCAGGAGATGGTAACTTGGAGACTGTTATCCTCACTTTATAGGTAATTCCTTTGAAAAGCACATTATGGTTTTGCGCTGAGCTTGCTTTCTTGGATATATTTTTAATGAGTTTATAAATATGGAATGAAGCAATTAAGTACCTATCAGTAATCTGTTTACGGAACTAGATGCTGATATGTGTGTCTATTTATTATCTATTTACAGAAATGAAAGTTGTAAATGGGCCTATTCTTCTTACCTTTGCAACTCCTAGTATTTTTTTTTAAAAGAACATTTTTGTGAAGGTCTTCTTAAGCGCTTTCAGTTATTATGCATTCTGCTGAATTTTCTCAGTTTTATTTTCATCGTTAATGTTTTGCACTTTTTTCCTAGAGATAGAATACAGTCTGCACTGGAAGATGAAACTGCATTTGATATCACAGTAAGCATGGACTATTGGGCGTTCTTTTTAAGCGATATAATAGGGAAAATAAGCTAAATACAAACTAAATGCTTGTATTTTATTATTACAATCTCAATATTGCAGCCACTCAAAATTCAAAGGTGAAAGAATGTAAACAAAAATTAGACTGATTTGATTTTTGTCAAGACAAGTATTATGTCATATATTGTGAAAAAATAATTTAAATATTCAGTTCTAAGGAGAAAATACTAGTGTAAAAATACTATAAACTATACCTTATGTTTTATTTCTTTAAATATGATACACACAAACACTGGAAAATCCACTAGAAATAACTTTATTTCTTTTTAAAAGTTGCATCAGTAGCGCTAGTGTTCCCATAGATTAGAGATAATTTTGGTTTGCCTAAAAGAAGAGCATGTGGTCTCAAGCTGTCTAGCCTTTGCAGTCTGAATTCTACTTTATCTCAAGAGAAATCAAAATTTTTTAGTGTTCTTGTTTCAGCTGTAGTCGTCTTGTCTGTGTCAATACAGTGCTTCCAGCCTTTGCTGCCAGAATATGCTTAGGAAGACAAAACAATAAGTAAAGTGACTCTGCCTTTGTAAAATTGATGATCGCTGTTGCTTTTTTATCAGTCGTAAAATCGATTCCTCTAGGATTCCCACTGCGAATTTGTCACTGTTAAATTAAACACTGCTGTGTCAAAAACCAATGTCCTTCTACCTGTGTTTTTTAGGAAAATGCATCTTCTGTTCTTTTTCTTGCAAGTCTGATGACAGTTAAATTAATGCAGGAGAGCTGATAGAAGGATCGGGGTTCTGGGGTTGACCTTTTTCAGGTTTTTTTCACTCGTTAAGTGTGCATATGGTCTTGGCAAATGTCACCTTTTTATGTATACAGTAATAAATGAAATTTAGGATAATATGAGTGCAGTCAGTGGAATCAATGGATCTGTGTAGAATCTTTCTGTGGTCATACATTTGTGGATTATGTTCTGAATCTCGTTTTTACAGTTTTTAGTGTAACTGGATGTAAAAGATCATCTGAATAAAACAAATGTGTAGTGTCATCTGTTTTTTAAAAAGGGGCAGAGGAGAGGTAGCATACTGAACTTGTAGAAATTTATGAGTTAGTACGTGTTCAGTTTGATATTCATGGTTTTGTGGCAATTTTTCTTTTCCATTAAGTAATAATCAGCTTTTTCTTAAATAGGTTTTAACTGCTAGTGAAAAGACGAATGTAGACAACTTGTTTCAGAAAGATACACTTGTTCGACAAAGCCAGGTATGATGGAGAGTTTTTAAGACGAGAATGAAAATAAATCAGTAGACACTTAAATGTTCATAACACTAATGCCCTATGCACTTTATTAAGCTGTTTCTAATACTTGTTTCTTTATATTCACTGAAGTGTGTTATTCTTTGTATTCATAAAAATAATGCTCTTCAGTTTCTGAAGATCAGAATGTTTTTTCAGTCTAGCTTGGAGAAGATGCAAGGCTGAGAGCTATTGCCATTTGCGGCATCTGTTACTGTTGATGATGATTAATAAACTCTTAAGTAGCACTGTAGTAACTGCAGCATCTAGTGAGAAATAGAGATCAAGTGCCTAAACAACCTTCATATGCAGTACTGTAAAGCGGAAGTGGAATAGTCTTCAGGATGTGTACACTTTTGATTACCATTTGGATAGAAGATCCAGAGATGAAAGACAGTTAAAATATTGTTACATGTTTGTTTTAAAAGTACAATTTAATTTTATTCCAGCTGGTGGTAGATTGGCTAGAGAGCATTGCCAAGGATGAAATTGGGGACTTCTCTGATAATATTGAGTTTTATGCAAAATCTGTATATTGGTGAGTTCAGACTTTCTTTGATTGTATACACGTTCCCATCAAGTGTAAGATTCACAGACACAGACATGTAAAAATTCAGATTTCCTTGCTACCCACGTGCTTTTGGGAGGTGAGGATGGAAGGAAAACCGTGAAAGCACCTTAATTTAATCTTAACCTGAATGCAGATTTGATGTTTCATAAGAAGGTGCAATAAGAAACGGTTACCTGCTGATTAGCCTGTTATTTTTGCTGGATAAAACTGTTCTTATTTTGTTTCTCAGGAGGTCACTTCCTTGTCTGGCCTTAATTTTTGCCTGTTGAGGTTCTTGTAATGACTTTCTGTCATTGACACTTCCCCAGAAGTCATTATTATCATCTTTATTATCGATAATGGGATTTACGGCAGAAAAGACCAAAGTCTACCTTTGATTCTAGATGCCTAGAATAAACCTGGTTTTAATGGCCAATGGATACAGACTTTTGGAATTATGTGTTCATCTTAAATTGAATTTCTGTCCTAGACTGACTTTATAGAGAATGCTAATGGGAAATGTATGCAGAAATCAACTCATAGTTAAATATATGAATGATTGAAATAATGGATGCTTCTGAAAGAAATCAAAGCTATGTGAATTGATTCTAATATTGTATTACTTCTAAACCGTTGCATTTTTGCAACAGTAATGCAGTACATTGATAAACCAACCGAACTGTGTCTCTTCTGTAACCATATTCCATGTAAACAAAAATATATTTCAATATTTGTCTTATTAACAGATGCTTTCTAAAAACCCATTTTTCTCAAAAATGTTTCACTGCTTTCAGGGAGAACACACTACATATCCTGAAGCAGCGACAGTCAAGCACATATATTGGAAGTTCTCGAGCTCTAGTAACAGAGTTGGTAAGTATTACTTTGTCACGGTTTAAAGCTGGGCTGGCTATTAAATGGATGACGGATGCTCTTTGTTAACCTCCTCCCTCCCCAAAGGCAGGGAAAGAGAAAAGGGAAAGAGACTTATGGGTTGGAAAAGTTGAAACATCTCTAATCTAACTACAATAATAATGCATAATAATAGGAAAAATAATAATGAAATATATACAAATATATATACAAAACCAGTATGAAGCTTCCCCCCCTGCCCCCCGCACCCCGATGACCAATATGTCACCCTGACGTTGCTGGGCATGGCCCAGAAAAGTCCCAGACTGTACTCAGCAGCAGGCAGGAGCTGGATTCAGGAATGCACAGATTGGGATTGAAGGCAGAAGAATTGGGCAGAGTCCTCCTCGGACGTCGGCCAGAGAAGAAGAGAGAGAGTAACCCTCGTGATCCCTCAGCTTTATACTGAGTATGACACATATGGGATGGAATAGTCCCTTTGGTCAGGTTGGGCCACCTGTCCGACCTGCTGCTCCCCACCGCAGGGTCGCAGGTGGGACCACTTTTCTGCTCTTTCATTTTCGGCACATAAGAAAGCAGATCAAGCATCAACCTTGGTCTCCATAGGGATAACTATAAGCAAGAGCCTTACTGCATACTATTCCTACTGATGTTCCAGCACTAACTGTAAACACTGAGCCTTATCACTGCTAGAAGCAGCTACTGTCTGGAAAAACATGCAGTTTATTTTAGAGAGTGCAGCTCCTCAGAAGAGACTTAACTAACAAGTAAAGTTACTAAAAGAAAATTGGTTCTGTCCTAGCCCAAACCAGGACATACTTAAAAATAAAGTTTTGTTTCAAAATGGGTTAGAGAGAGCATATATGCTATTTTCACAGCATTCCATTAACATTTAGATACTTGCACTGTCCAAAAGTAGTTGTACTGTCTTAAAAATTTCAAAACATTTCAGTTGGAAAAGATGAAACTTAGTACAGAAATTGTGAGGCAGGACACCTCTGGAGATCCTTTTGGGATATGTGGATGTGTGTTTTCTTTCAACAGTCACTTCCACACCCCCACATCCCCATCACAAGTACCTGTGGTCTACCTGATGAAGTAAATGGCTTTATTAATACTACTTATGTCTGAAACACTCTCATATTCCTAACTAGAAAAGCTTATAAAACTGTTTGGAAGCCCTTGCAGGTGTGGGCACGCTGTCTTTTTAAAGTTAACTAGTACAATGAAACCGAGTCCTGTTGGGATTCCTCAAGAGCTGCTATAGTAAAAGCTAATAGGAGGGAAGTCAAGGAAANCCACATCCCCATCACAAGTACCTGTGGTCTACCTGATGAAGTAAATGGCTTTATTAATACTACTTATGTCTGAAACACTCTCATATTCCTAACTAGAAAAGCTTATAAAACTGTTTGGAAGCCCTTGCAGGTGTGGGCACGCTGTCTTTTTAAAGTTAACTAGTACAATGAAACCGAGTCCTGTTGGGATTCCTCGAGAGCTGCTGTAGTAAAAGCTAACAGGAGGGAAGTCAAGGAACGAAAGGGCTGTCCAGTAGAAGGAGGTCACTGTCTCAGTGACAGCAAAGCAGTTGCAGAAGATTAATTCAGTTGGGGAGCAATCTGTGGTATTCATTGGTTTGTAGAAAATCTGTTTGGATTAAATAGAAGCAGTTACAGCTGTTGTGAAAAGCCTACTCAGTCAGAAGGTGGAAGAGGAGAAACAGTCTGGTAGGTAGAGGGGCAGAAGGGGAAAGGGTGTTTGAGGCTGAGAAGAGCTGAAAGCTGGGAAGTTCGGGGCAAAAAACAAGGTGGTGGAGTAAATAAAATTGCAATGACTCCTTCTGATAAGAACAGTGACAGAAGAGGAATAAAAGAAAAGAGAGAGAAAGGACAGGGAAGTGTCATGCTGGATGTTACATGAGTTGTACAGATTGTTGTGCCAATATGAAGAAGTGACTCCAAATTATAAAACAGGGCAGGAAATCATCAGAAGAGACATATAGGCATTGTGTGGATGGATGAAGACTTTTTTTTCTTGCAGGATCCAGATGCTCCCATAAGACAGAAACTGCCACTTGATGATTTGGACCGGGAAGATGATGCGAGGTTATTGAAGTATCTCTTCACTCTCATCAGAGCAGGAATGACAGATGAGGTAAGCTGCAGGAAGTTTTAGTATCTTGGTTAACTAGTTTAACTTATTTTAAATCTTATTATTAAAGGTAATGAAAAGCTGTGTACTAAAATGTTTAAATTTGGCTTGTAGTGACTTAATTTTCAATTTATTATCAATACTGACAGTGATAGACTGCTAAGTTAGTATTTTAATAAAAGCTTACATTTAGTTAAGTAATTTTGGGTGTACAATAGATGTTATGGAAAAATGTATCTTTTGGATTTTTGGGTTGTTTGACAATATTTTTGCTAAATGTTGTCAGACAAACACACAGAATATTTCAAAGAACTTCCCAATTGCATCTCTAATATAATCAGTGGATTATCATACAGGCTTCCTTCTAGATATATTAGAGTAGAACGCGCTTGCAGTTTTAACTAGAGACAAAGATTTGATGTATGCTTTTCTTAGAAATAGCATTAAATTAAGCAAACTTTACTTGCTCTGCTCCTCTAATGTTCCCTTGGGTATGTGATCTGAGCGGAGTTGAGGAAGAGTCAGCGCTATTTTTATCACCTTGTACAAACAGTTGCAATAGCAGATTTGGAGGTGTGTCACAGGACTGCGAACTGGGGACCAGTGCGCAAGCTCCGTAGGCTAGTACTGCCATCAGAAGCAATGTAGTTATTTACAGTGGTTACTCTTACTCGTTAAAACAACTTTTCTTTCTTGCTTTCTACCCTTCTTTTTCTTACCTTTATTGTTTGGCATGGTCTTCAGCAGTGAAAACTCTGCTAGACTTTATCTGAGTATTCTAAACAGCATGTTATTATCCTTCATAAGCCTGCTTATTGCCCCACCTTAGAGAAGATACGATGTGTATGCTTTGCGTTAATCCTTAGCTGAGTAACATCTAGGCAATTTCGGTCCTAAAGCTGTTCTGAATAACGAGTCCCAGTTGTGAAGTGGCTTTCATGATTTAATCATGTAAATACTCGTGTTGTGGCATTGTCTAAAGACCTCAGCTGGAAACTGTTTCCCTTATGCTAGACTCTATGTACATATAATGACATTTGACTAATGAGGGGGGAAAAAAGGGACTTGAGATTCTTTTGCTCAAGACCTTAGACTTCAGAATATGGTTACTTGCTAGTATTCTGTTCCACTGTGGTGCACATCTGTTCATTTTCTGATAATATGGGCACATAAGCATGTCGCTGCAGAGCAATATGAATATAAATTTGCAGCATCAGTTGTTCTGCAGTCAATGCTATGATGTCTCTGCTGTCTGATAAACATGAAGTGGGTTATTCACCACTGAAAGAGTAAGTTAAAATACTTTTGAGTTTACTCTGAATAAAGAATGCACCGCTGTTCATCCGCCATACGATAGGTAATACAAAGCAGCTAAGCTAGAACAACTTGCTTGTCTGTTCTTTAAATTTATTGTCGCCATTCCCAAAATGGCTGAATGTCTGCAGCCTTCCGGTGTGAAAAGAACAGAATTTGGCTAAACAAACAAAGACTGCATATTGCAATTTGTCTCACTGTTCATACTGTTTTGTCAGTCCTGGAACAGTAGCAGTCAGACTAATTAGATAATCTTTAGCTGAGTCTTTTTTTTTTTTTCTTTTAATTTTTTTTTGCCCAAGGATGTAGGATTGGAAGAATTGTAGGCAAGCTTTTTCTGTACAGTTTCTGTTCTAGTTTCCATGCTATTCAAAATAGCTTTGAATTAAAACTGTTTGTGCTAGTGCCTAGACTATTGAATGTCATTACAGGAAAGGTGGGATTGCTATTTTTAGAAGTGCATGAGGGGTTTGTAAAGCTAAGTCAACTGGAAAAAGTAGATGACTACATGAAGAGATGGGTTGTACATATAAGCAACAAGACAACACCTTAAACTAAACTTATCAGAAGGATGCGTAACAGCAGTTTAAGCCAGCAAAGATGAGACTGTAGCATATTGCTCGCATTGCTGTAAATACTGACTGGAAAACTAAAATGTTTTGTGACAAAAACACTGATGACCGTTTATTTATTTTGAAATCTTTCAGTTGTTTTGAGTTAAAGGTTCTTTGTGCTTATTTTTTGCACAGTAGAATCTCTACACAAACTAACTGTTTTAATAATGTTCAAACTTTTAAAGGAGAAGCTGGTGGTTTTCCTACCTTGAAGTCTGTTGCTGAGAAAATCCATTATTTTCCAGGCACAGCGCTTATGCAAACGATGTGGTCAGGCCTGGAGAGCTGCAACTTTGGAAGGATGGAAATTGTACCATGATCCCAACATAAATGGAGGTATCTACTTCAAAGTGCATTTGAGACAGATGTAAAAATAGTGGGGGCTTTCTCTTAATACCTGTTTGTGGCAAAGAGAAATAGCTCTTTCTTTTCACCTTAAGAGCCTTTTTGTGTCTAACCTATTTTGCCGTGTCTGTTAAACATGTAAAAACTAATATGAAATTATTTTAGTTGAAGGTATGAGTTCACTGAATCTGCTTAACATGCTAAAGTCACTTTATTTTTTAAAATCAAGCATAATCGCTAGGAAGTAGACAGAGTTCCAGACGGATCTTCTTCACCTCCATATCGTATTTCAGTCTGTATTTTCTCAACATTTGACTTGTGCCACCTAGCAAACATTTTGTTGCTTACAGGCTCAAAGTTGGACTCTATATCCAGCTTCAGAAAAGTATAGTAGGACTAGAGTTCAGCAAATGTAATGCAAGAAAAAGATATGCTTTTAAAATACCTGAAAATTGTTAAAATATAGTTTCTCCTTGGTTCTGGAGTTCCTTGCACACACCCCTACTTATAACACAGTACCTCACTTCTCTTTACGTTCTGGACATTGCAGGATTTAGCAAAGACTTTAAGAACGTGTCTAAGTGCTGTGCATAGCTGGGTCTGGAAGGCATAATGCTTTCCTACTTTCCAAATCCTGATAGACTGGGGTTTTTTACCTGCATGCTTCACCAGTGTCCTAGCCTGGTTTTGAGTGTGCCTACATAGCCTACTCTTACGTGGGTTTTAATTCCGTGATGCATGCTCTCATGCTGATGCAGGCAGAATAGCAGCACTGAAGCAGTGACCTTTTTTACAAGTTTGTATTCCTTAAGATATAAAATCTCATTTTCTCCTTATCTTTGTGTTTTCCATATGTAAACTTTGTAGATATGTTATGGTCAAAAATATTCTTTTCTTCAAAGCTAGATAGCAGCTAAGCTTTCAAAATACTGTAACTTTAAGATGGGCATTTACCAAACTTCTGAGAAAAGCCACCTTGCAGTTCAGTTGACAGCATCAAAATGCTTTGGAAAGACTTCCAAAGGGATTGAAATTGGGTTAATAACAGAAAATAAGCTTTACCTTGTTATTGGGCTATCTTTTTTTTAAAAGCACGCTTTTCTTTTTTTCTTTTTTCTTTTTCTTTTCCTTATCCTTTGCATGTAGGAAAAGAGCTGGAGCCTGTTCAAGGGAATCCATACAGGTGCATTTGGAAAATAAGTTGTTGGCGTATGGCTGAAGAGGTAAGATAATGCTAATTTGCTTGATACTAATATATCAGTTTGAAATAACATATATATATAAAATAACTGAAATAACGTATTTGTGTCTTGTAGTCAGAAATCTACATAATCAGCACCAATTTTTCAGGCTTAGGAAATATCTGACCTTTTTTTATTTGGTTGAAAGTGAAACTGCCTACACTGACTTTCATCTTCACTTAATTGAATGGGAAAGGAAAAACGTTGCTCTCTTTCTAGGACAATATAAATTTTTCAGATAAATTACAAGGGATTGCTAGTGAACGGGAAGTCACTTGCTATTCTTATTTTGGCTCCTGATGTGTCCAGTGATTTTCCAGCTTTTCTTGGAAACTGTTAGATGGAACATTTTGTAATGGATTAACCTCTACTAAAATATAAAGCGACTGAAAAACATATATGCTATGTAATTAAAAGTTACATTTTTTTACTGTTTGTTTTAGGAGCAGTTTAATAGATACGAGAGAGCAATCTATGCAGCACTGAGTGGAAACCTCAAACAGGTGTGTCAAGCCTCCTAGTTAAGTGGTGTTTGGTAGTTGTGTGTTTTCTTTCTCATATGTGACAGTGACGTAATCAGAAATACTCCAATTACTGGTTATTGTACTTTTAAAGATCTAGTGAACAGGAAATAGCAAACATTGCTGTTTTAGTAGACATGGCCTTTGTAGGATTGAAATACCTTAATTAAATATTCTTGATAGACTTTGCTTGGTATTATTCCTACTGTCTTTCAGTACAAACAGTTCTAATGTTGTTTTAGTTCTTTTCTAGTTTAGTATTATTTAAAAGCTTACATAGTCACTTTTGTGCTCACACACAGTATTCTTATAGATGAGTTGGTGAGTCCAAAGATTATTCTGTACCCAGATTTCATTATCAATAGGTTTTATACTCTGTATGACACTCACTTTTATCTTTAGGTAGTTCTCTCTTTTTGTTAGTTTTGATCGTCGAGATGTTTTTGTGTTCTCCCACTCCTAACTAGTGAGTGATTTAAAATTATTTTTTTGTTTTTAAGAACAATGAGGAACATTGCAGACGATCAGAAAAGTTTCCTTGCTGTTACAGTAATTGGTGGTAAGCTCTTACTTGAGGAGCTCGATTTCCCACCACCCCTGTATCTTGGTATGATGTAGTAGAAATAAAGATAATTGAGAAAATAAGAAGAGTGGAAATAGGGAATGTTTTCAGGTTTTATTCATTGAAATTTAAAATTAGTTCTTTTACAGGAAAAAAGGCATTGTAAAATTATACAGACTTAGAGAACAGAAGATACTTACTTTCTTGTGAGACATTTAATGAAAGTAAATTTCAGTAATTTAAGTAAAATTCAGCAATTTTAAAATTAGTGTAAGAGAGAAGTATTTCATGAACATGTAGTGTTTTCTCTGGAACTCGTCCCAGGGTTTCACTGCTGAAAGAGCCTAGCAAGATTCAGGGAAGCACTGGATATAAAGTTCTTCATCTCACCACGGCAGTGGTACTCCCTTCCTCCTACCCTTCACTGATCATTACTGCACAGTCGTTTGTGCAACCATGACATAACCCAGTAAGGCAAACTGATCCTGCTGAAAAATGATCAGGCAAAGAAGTGGATAGCCTTCATCTAGATTGGTTTTCTGAGGTGGTACACAAGACGGAGAATGGTGTCAGAGTGGTGCTGCCTCTGGAAGGAGGACAGAACGATTTCTATTGACTACCTTTGATATAAAATAATCGAGGAAATAGAGCATTATTCAATGAAAGGATTTTTTGTATCCTGCTTTGATGAGGGAAAGGCTGCTGTTCAAGATGGTGATTAGTCTGCTTTGGTGCCCAGAAATCTGATCTTAAATTACAGTTGCTCTCTTCAGATTCTGATAGTTTGCATGTCTTGATAATTTTTGCTTTTGTTTTCTTAATATGTAGCTTCTACCAGTTTGCGATACCTGGGAAGATACCGTTTGGGCATATTTCAGGGTGATGGTGGACACTCTTGTTGAGCAGGAAATACAAACCTCAGTAATAACTGCAGAGGAGATGGTAGAGCTCCCTAGAGATTATTTAGAAACAAAGTAAGTTTTAAGTAAAATTATACTCCTACACTCAACAAAGGATCCCGTATGATCCCTTTGGAATATTCAAGATGACGTTTTTTGCCTTTTCTCTCCTACTTTGAAGCTGGACTTCAGAAAAAGTTTTTGAAGAACTTCAGGCAACAGACAAAAAGGTACATATACAGTGTTTCTCCTCACTGTTTACCATTTTTAACTATTTGCCAGGTTCTACTTCTACTATGCTATTTAATTAAATGCTCAGATGTACACAGTGACTGATTTATTGTAGGTTTTCTACCTCTGTAATATGTAATTTCTCAATTCAAATAGCATTTTTATATGCTGCTACCTTTTAATGATGAAAAAAGATAGGTTTTGTCTTGCCCCGTATCTGCCAAACTAACTGGGTGTGCTAAAGAAATAGCTGACCACCAACTGTTGTCAGGCATACAAAGCAGAGTAAATCACCGATATAACACTTTGATAAAATGTACAAAGATTGATTACATGCCATTTTCTTCACAGCAGGTTTCAGTTTTCTTTGTAGGAGGTTTGTGTGCATATTTCAAAACAGGCCTTTCAAAATTTAAAAGCATATTTGCCTAAACAGACTGTGTGTTTGTTACTTTTAACACCCAGGACACTTATTTCATATAAGATGGACTATACAACTTACATGTTAATTTTGTGAAGATTAAATTGAAACTACACTTACTTTTATTTGATGGAATAGACATACAGCATTTATCATATTGCTAAGACAGGAATGTTGAAAGACAGCTTACAGATTGATGCAGTCAGCCGCGGATACACCCGGCTGCCTTTGCCCTTCTAGTATCATCCTCACCAGATAGTGACTTTATAGGTGCATTTGAGTTGTATTTCATGCGTTAATTCCTCTACTGAAAAAATATTCTATTCCTCCTCCTCAGGTAAGTTTCATTGAATCACAGAATCTCAGGTTGGGAGGGACCTCAAGAATCATCTGGTCCAACCTTTCTTGGCAAAAGGACAGTCTAGACAAGATGGCCCAGCACCCCTGTCCAGCTGAATCTTAAATCTGGCTTTCTTTGCCACAGCAGCAGCAGCACACTGTTCACTCATCCTGAGCTGCTTGTCCACCAGCATCCCCAGGTCTCTTTTCACAAAGCTGCTCTCCAGCCAGATCAATCCCAGCCTGTGCTGCACTCCTGGATTATGTTTTCCCATGTGCAAGACCTTGCAGTTGTCTTTGTTGAACTTCATAAGGTTTTTCTTGGCCTACTCTTCCAGCCTACCCAGGTCTTCTTGCAGGGTGTNTGCATATTTCAAAACAGGCCTTTCAAAATTTAAAAGCATATTTGCCTAAACAGACTGTGTGTTTGTTACTTTTAACACCCAGGACACTTATTTCATATAAGATGGACTATACAACTTACATGTTAATTTTGTGAAGATTAAATTGAAACTACACTTACTTTTATTTGATGGAATAGACATACAGCATTTATCATATTGCTAAGACAGGAATGTTGAAAGACAGCTTACAGATTGATGCAGTCAGCCGCGGATACACCCGGCTGCCTTTGCCCTTCTAGTGTCATCCTCACCAGATAGTGACTTTATAGGTGCATTTGAGTTGTATTTCATGCGTTAATTCCTCTACTGAAAAAATATTCTATTCCTCCTCCTCAGGTAAGTTTCATTGAATCACAGAATCTCAGGTTGGGAGGGACCTCAAGAATCATCTGGTCCAACCTTTCTTGGCAAAAGGACAGTCTAGACAAGATGGCCCAGCACCCCTGTCCAGCTGAATCTTAAATCTGGCTTTCTTTGCCACAGCAGCAGCAGCACACTGTTCACTCATCCTGAGCTGCTTGTCCACCAGCATCCCCAGGTCTCTTTTCACAAAGCTGCTCTCCAGCCAGATCAATCCCAGCCTGTGCTGCACTCCTGGATTATGTTTTCCCATGTGCAAGACCTTGCAGTTGTCTTTGTTGAACTTCATAAGGTTTTTCTTGGCCTACTCTTCCAGCCTACCCAGGTCTTCTTGCAGGGTGTCTCTCCCTTCCGAAGTGTCCACTTCCCCACTCAGTTTGGTATCATCGGCAAACTTCATCGGGGTACACTTGATCCCATCATCCAGATCACTTATGAAAACATTAAGCAGTGTTGGGCCCAACATCAATCCCTGTGGGACTCCACTTGTGACAGGTTGTCAGTTTGAAAAGGAGCCATTTACCACCATTGTTGGGGTGCGGCCTGTCAGCCAGTTCCCCACCCACCACACGGACCACTTGTCTAGACCATAACACATCAGCTTCTCTAGGAAGCTGTAGGGAACCGTATCAAAAGCCTTGGAGAAATACGGGTAGAAAGGGTCCACCCCTTGCCCACATTTCACATGCCTTTTATTTAAGGATTTATGCACATTGATGCTGCTTCTGTGACTTTGTAGAATCTATTCCCTGTAACGTCATTATTTATTCTTCTCTTCAGAGCAAAAAGCCCTTAGTCTTGGACCTCTTCCATAAAGTATTAACTGCACAGATCTATATTCTGGATCTTTCTTTCAGTTTGTCAATGTTCTTGTAATTTGGCATTGCAATAGCAAGTGCCTTTTCTCCGGCTCTTTATGCAGAATACTCTTTGAAATACGAAAGCTTTTTTCCCTAAGGAACCTTTGCTTTATTTATAAGTTTACTTTCTTTATACTTTATGCCATAAGATTTTGTTCCAAGTTTGAACTTTCTTTTTCTCTCCCCAGAGGGTTATAGAGGAGAATCAAGAACACTATCATGTGATTCAGAAATTCATTATACTGGGAGATGTGGATGGTGAGCTTTTTCTCTTAAGTGATTTTTAAATGTCAGCTGACTACCTTTTTTCTAGTGACCTTTCGAGAAACTTATATGTGAATGGATTTTAGAAGCACACAGTAGGCAAACTCTACCTAAAAGCTAAGCTGCATCTTTAATCAAGAACTGTAGGGACTTTCTTCAGTTTGACATACAAGGTAGTTTTCAAAGAAGTCATGAAATCATGTAAATGTGTCAGAATATATGTGAGACTATTGCTATAACTTTTTCTGAGAAATGACAAAATGACAAAAAAAAATAGCAGATATGTAAGTCAAACAGCTAAATCTTTCCAAAACTGTTGCTGTTCTGTTTTGTTAGGCTTCTGAGGCTAAATTACATCTGTTGAATAGATGCATCATTTTGAAATATTTCTTAGGTGTTTTTTCCCCATAATATGGCTAATACCTACATTTCCTTGGTGGCTATAGGTTTGATGGAAGAATTCAGCAGATGGCTTTCCAAAGACAGAAGTGTGCTCCCAGGACACCTCCTTCGTTTCATGACCCATCTTATTCTGTTTTTCCGCACTTTGGGTCTGCAGACTAAGGTAGGTTCACTTGTATTTGATTTGTTGTCATAGCAATAGCTAGTCTTTGATGTAGAAATGCTTGTGTGTAAATATACAAACTACATACAAAGATGGTAAATTACTACCAGGCTGATGAGGCGCTGCATGCTTACGTAGTGTATTTGTTGATTGTAGAGCCTAAATACAACAGTCAAAATTAGAAAAGAGCATCATCCTTCCCTCCAGTTCAGCTTGAAAATTATTTTTTGAGGATGATGGATTCTACTCATAAGCCCTTTATCGAGAAGGACCCTACTCAAACTTCAGTATTAGCCTTTGTCGTGGTTTAACCCCAGACAGCAGCTCAGCCCCACTCAGCCACTCGCCCACTCCTCTGCGGTGGGATAAGGGGAGAATCGGAAGAGTAAAAGTGAGAAAACTCATGG
>VZSC01002088.1:186585-200305 GCA_013398225.1 Steatornis caripensis | reverse complement strand
GAGTTGGGAGGGGACACAGCCAGGACAGCTGACCCCAGCTGACCACAGGGATATCCCGCACCATATGGTGTCATGCTCAGCATATAAACCTGGGGGAAGAAGGAGGAATTGGTGGGGCGTTTGGAGTCATGGCAATCATCTTCCCAAGTCACTGTTACGCATGACGGAGCCCTGCTTTCCTGGAGATGGCTGGATACCTGCCGGCCAATGGGAAGGAGCAAATTAATTCCTTGTTTTGTTTGGCTTTGCTTGTGTGCACAGCTTTTTCTTTACCTATTAAACTGTCTTTATCTCAACCCATGAGTTTTCTCACTTCTACCTTTCTGATTCTCTCCCCCATCCCATCGCAGAGGAGTGAGTGAGCGGCTGTGTGGGGCTGAGTTGCCAGCTGGGGTTAAACCACAACACTGGGCTGGGAAAACTATTTATTCATTTTCTTGCAGAATTTCATTCACAAAAACAAACTTCTCCCTGGGCTCAGGGATACAGTGCAGACACTCTCCAGCCGTCTGGCTGGGCATACAACAGTGAGCCCACCACTGTGCAAATGTGGAAATACTGCCTCTGCTCCAAGACAGTATCAGAAGCAACGCAGCCATCATTGTGTGCTTTTTTTCCTGCTAAGAGCTTCATTCTGACCTGCTGGAACCATGTTAGGAAGTTTCCCTATAAATAACAGAGGTCTGAGCAGCTGGGATGTGTATCATATTTGGATTAACACTACAGCTCTCTGCAACTCTGGAGAAAGCAGTGGCTGTGCCTTTTATAGAACAGACGAATAATGGTCTTGCAAAGAGGAAAGATTAAATTGCCAATCAGAAAACAGAGACATTTCAGTTGTTGCTGCAATAAGCTCCTTGGGGTAAAGTTAGGAAAGTCATTCAGTGTTTAAAATTGATACAATGCTCATCTATTTCACAGTATTTTTCCACAATAAATCTGCTAGCGCACAGAGATGAGAAATTCCTGCTAAAAACATAACTGAAGACTGAACTTGGGGTGGGTGGGGGGGGAAGCCTGTCAGGCACCATACTTTAGCCACAAAGTCTTACGTATCCTGAAATCTGCTTTAACCGGATTTTATCTGTTGTATACCAAAGTGGCATGGAGTGGTGAAAAGAAGATAGCAAAAGGGAAGAAAACATTCACACTGGGTAAAAACTCAGCCTCTATGGTTGAAATGTAATTTCTAAACTTAAAATTCATGCTTAAAATTCAACGCTTAAAATTCACCAAATTTTTAAAATACAGAATAGTTTATGAGATGCATAGAAATTACTGTGCTTCAAAATACCTTGCTCAACAAAAGCGTACTAAAACACTACTCCCAGTAATGCTGGCAGACACATACAAGAGGAGGAGGATGCAGTGAAAAAACAGGAATAGTTGATTTTAATTCCATTCAAAAGACAGGAAGTGTTTCCTAGATTGAAGGGGATACGTATTTATAAACAATGGTAGTAAAAAAATCTTTAGAACTGTATTTCATTATGTAGTAGTGTTAAAAAGAAATTAAGTTTGATCAGGAAATGCACTGTACAGCAAGCCCTCTACGTCAAAACAAATACTGCACTTTTTGTTTTATTAGTAAAGTTATTCCCATGTCTAAGACAACAGTAAGATTCACACTTGGGTTTCATTAAAAAAAATCAAGTTTGTATAAAATTACTGGAGTTTCTCCCTAGATATCTGGCCTGGAAAATGAGTTCCATATACACACTTGGAACTCCTACAGCTCTCATCCTCTACTAACTGCAGCTTGCTGAAGGCTGTGGAGCAGTTACCATGAAGCACTAACCCTAGACTACCAATCAGTACTTCTATTAGGTGTAATTCCAAAAATACATTTTGTAAGAAAAAGTTATGGAGTAGCAGGCCTGAACAAAGCAATGTTAGAAGAAAGAACGAAAGCAAACAAACCACGAGCACTTTATCAAACGAGCTATTGGATTTATCACGTCACATTAGAGCTTAATTCTGCTAAAAACATATTTCAATGACACTCATTCCCCCCCACACCTGAAATGCAGGAAGGCGCGCTCTTTCCCCTCCCTGGGTTAAGCACTCCCATGCAATGACTGTGGGATTTTACCCTCATTCACACTTCAGAGTTCCCCAAGCCACTAAAATTCCCAGTGCCAACATACAGCAACTATTTGGGAAAGCAAGAACATACTCGCAAAGCACCATCTGGTTATAAAGAAGTGAAAGAGACTTCTCTAGGAGCTGACTTTGTGCCTGGATTATGAAAATAGTGTTGGTCAAGAACATCACATAAGAAAAATACTTCAAACTTAGATTTTTTTAATAACTCCAATGTGAAGACCAGAAATTTTGAGGACACAGAACCAAGCACAATGTGCCCTTTTCTTACTACTGAGCAGTATTTTCCATGGGCTTTTACTGATGAAAAAAGTAATCGTTTGTGATCAAACACAGGAAGTTCCTTACCCAGAAACACTGGATGGATTTGTAAATTCAGTGATCCCAAGACTGCTTTTGAGAAGTACTAAGATGCCTCAGCGAAAGGATTTGATCTTCACCTTCAAAGAAGTAACAAGTTTTGTTCTATCTGTTCTATTTTGAATTCCTAACTTTTAAAGTATTTATTTCAATGCTATTTCCCGGAGTAGGATTAATGAAGTCAAACCACTCCAACAGTGGTTTTTGAAAAACTGTGGGAAGAGTAAAACAAGTTTCCCTATGACAGTGGAAACTCATTTTCCTATGGAATTGAGACCTACCTCCGCTGTAGCAACCCTCCGCTTATCCCAAGGACCTCACAACTCTTTTCCCTTCCTCCTTGTGCACATTCGCACAGCCTTCAGCACCTCCACCTGAACTCCCTCCTACCACCTAGAGGAGACATGCTATTTGTGGCAGCTGTGCCACCTCACTGCTGACTGATAGCCTTCCTTCCACACTGCTGATTTCCCTAAGGCTTGTCAGATCTGGAAGAACTCCACTCCTGCATCGAACCTCGCTGACGGAGACAAAAGTGACTGAAGTCCTCCTATCTTAAGAAATCAAGGTAAAACATAAAGCTACAATTTTATTGCACCTATTTTGAGAACAAAGACAGACAAAGACCTCAGGGAAGTAGCTCTTTTTCAAAGGGAGGCACAAATACAGGCTTAGGAGAGATGACATACAACTCCCTCTGACTCTAGAAATAGGGGGTGCCAATCCCTCCTCCCTCTGTCCTTGTGAGTGCTCCGATGAAACTCAGTGTCCCGCATGTGTAACAGGGAGTGAGGACTGGTATGAGTCATCTGACCCACTTTTAGCTGGACACAGCCTTTTCCTTCCCCTCACGCTGGAACCGTAGCTCAAACTTAGATGTGTCGGTAACAAGCTGTTTAGACCATCGTTCTTTATGACGCTGCCAGAGAAGCCAGCTGGACTGCTTATGGGTGGTCCAGACACCAGAGACATGGGAAAGAACAGAGACTGCTCTTAAAGACTACGTTGAGAAGAGCTAAAGATGACTCTGTCGCCCGTGGAGGAAACGAAACCAGGAGGTGAGCACATGATGGCCATGGCCAGCAGCTGGCTGGCACCAGGAGTTTCCAGGCTGCTTCCGTCAACCTCAAAGGGTGGGACCAACGCAAAAGCTCCTGCCTGCCTGGTCAGTGGAGGTACAAATTTATGGGAAAAGCAATTTTCAGCTGCTGTAGCTATTTTTAAATATGAAGTTTAAAGTAAGAGAAGTCTGGAAGATGAGTCCACTGTATGGTTATGGGGTGCTTAAAATCCAGACAGAAAAATATTATTTATCCTTATTTCAAGATGTTTAACTACTCGAGCCTTCCTACACGATTGCCTTGCTCTTATTAGCAAACAAGTCATGAAACCCAAAAGCATCCAGGTCTGAAATACCCAACGTCTACCCATAATGAACAGAAAAGTACCAGAGTTGCACAATGCCATTTTATCAAGCCTTGCTTCATGGCACATAAAACTTGAATTTGTAATAGATCAAGTAAGATGAGTGCACTATTAGATCCTGAATCTGAGGTACCTACTTCATTATTAGTGAGAAAGTTTACTATTACTTCAACGATCCTTAAGGTGTGGTAGACATTTGACCTGTCAGCTCTCAGACATGCAATGAACATTTGGAAAAAGAGCAAAGTACACACACTGATCACTGCGCCTGTAACACCTCCCACGGGGGATTTCTCAGTGCCCTATCTTTGCATCTGCAACCTTCAGCACAGAGGTAGACAGGCAGACCTTACTATTTTGAAACACTAAGGCAACCAGGCTTGCCTTCGGAAAAAAAAAAAAGTTGTTCTCTGAAGGAGAATGTGAGTAACTAGGATGGATCCAAGAGAGACTCCACCACAGATAAGAACTGAAGTGTGTTCTTGATTCATTCTTAGCAGGGATTTTTCTTTTTTTTTTTTTAAATCAAATATGCACAAGGACTTTTTGAAGACTGTGTGCACACCCTTCCACTTCCTTCCCTGAGTGGTGAAATACTGTCTTTGCAGGACGTTTAATGATTGTGAAGGAACTTAATTTGAATTCTTTGCCCTGGCTCAGCTGTGCACATTTGTTCCAGTGCTGTGTGCTCACAAATCCTTTGGACACATTATCACACACACACATAATGTGTGTGTATATATTTGGAAATACATCATCTGTCCTACCCTGCTGTGCCTGACCCAGACACACAGCTGAAACACACTGACAGTCTTTGCGGGTTTCTCCATAAGTGTTATTTTATTAAAGAAAAACACAATATAAAACACTTTGCTATTCTTTATTTGCTTGTCTGAAGTATAATGCTGTTGACTCCAGCTGCTTCAGCCAGTAACAGCAGAATCACACACTTTAGCCCAATAGTGCCCGTGACGGGCACTGCCAAACACCACCCAGACAAAAACACCACACTGATGAGGTCACACATACCACATGCTGAGCTTCAATGCTTCACATCCCCATCTACAGTCCTTCAAGTAAACTAAAATGCTTGAACAAATTAAGGCATCATCAGCTTTGCTGCTGCTTAACTCACTACATGTATCATAACAAACAGACACACAGCTGTCACAGACTAGCACAACTAACTTATTACAGAAAACCATTTAAGCTCTTAATTATTTGATTCAGGTCACACTTGTATTTCTGTAGGCTTACTGTAGTATTGCTTGAAATATTTTAATAAAAGACATACTTGAAAGCATGTTCATTTTCAGTCTATAGCAAGAGCCACTATAAAATGTATCACATTTGTCCATCTTTAATTAATCACAAAATATACATGATATATTGTGAATGCAAAGTAGAAAAATATTAAGGACCTGACTTGCACACCACATTTCAAGACTACATTTCCTAGAGATACTAGTGTGACACAGAAAATGCACACATTGTATATTTCATGTCTATCACTTCCTGCAAAGGAACATAATTTTCATTTCATCGCTAAGCAAAGAACCACAGCAAACACTTGTATCTGCTTTCTCCTCAAGATCCCCTTGTCACCACCATAAAAAGAACTACATGACTAAATGGTCTGACCATCCCAGATGAATGAGTCATTCTCAGTCACACAACACGTTTCATGTAGACAATAATACTGTTTGTATCCTCTGTGAAGCAACAGAGATAAAAGCTACCGGAAACAAGTTGTAGGTTGGTGTTTAAGGCACCACACATACAGAATCCAAGGAATTTTTACGGAGAGGAGCAGGATTCAAAGCAGCATGCATGCATGGGAAAAGAAAAATCACAAAACACATTAGCTGCAAAGAACAAATTCTCTGACAAGTGTAATACTTGCTATAGAAAATCTTGTGAAGATATGAAAAAATGGAAAAAGGCTAGTACAGTGCAGCTGCATACCCTACTTTTAATAATTATATTCATCTAGCTCTTACGAAGGTTGTTGAATCTCTTAACAGTTGAAACGTGTATTTATGCAAAGAGCAGACATGGCATGGGAATCAGTGGATCACCACTCCCCAGTGAGTCCTGCCAAAGTCTCTACCCTTGTTCCGGAAGAACCACTTCTGGTAACGACAATAATTTAGTTCTTTGCCCACTCCAACTTTGTTTTTCCTGCCAAGACTAAAAGGATGCCAAGTGTCCTGTTTTCTTTGCCTTGAGCAGTTGTCACCTTCAAACTGGACAGCATCACCTTATTCATTAAGCACTTTAGCCCAACAGGTATGTTAAACAGCACTTCTTTTTGATCAGAATCAATCTCAGCAGAATTCGTACCAAATGCTTGTCTGCTGCCCATTACTAGTATTACGAGCATACGCAACGATGGGAAAAATTACTCAGTAGTTAAGAACTGTATCTGAAGTGAAATGGAGTCTTCCCACACAGATTCAAACTTTGTTTGCTTTGGCAGAAAGGTACTAGAATTTTAGGCACTAACAGCAAAATGCAATAAAAAAGTGTTTAGATCACCATGGTCTCCAAGGACTTCATATTGAAAATGTGCAGCCACGGGAGCTTAAACCAAGAACAAAACACATTTAGAAAGACTTAGAAATTAACTCTGCAAAGAACGACTCCTCAGTTCTGTTTTCTGCTCAGAAGCAGGTTAACAGTATTCCAGACCAAAGAAGGGAGCAAAGGGCCATTTTTATTTATTTTTGGAAAAGCAGATTTTCACAGAGTATTTACCAAAGGTTTATCTAGGACCTGTTTTCATCGCAAAGAAAAGACAGGCCTTCCAGAAAAAAGGTACAAGTAAAAGCTACCTGACATTAAGTGACTGAAGGCTAGGAACGGGATTTTCAGCATTAACAAAAAATAACAAGAAAAACGAACCAATAGAGACAATCCTCCCTCTTCAGGTAACTTTCAGGAGAAAATAATCTTATAATGATCAAGTTAATATTTCTGTCTAACACACTGCTGGTACATAATTCAGTTAGTGTATTTTAAAAAATAGTTTCTGTTCTCTTAAAGACATTATCATTCATTCAGTAAAGCTCTTCTCTGTACAACTAACTTGCAAAACTTGGCAACGAGACATTACTAGCCCTACAAAGAGACATACCTATGAAAGTAATTTCTAAAACTTCTTGTAATTGTTCAAATAAAGAAATCTTTGCACTATTCACCGATGAACTCAATGTTATTTCATGCTTCTACATTCGATACCTGAGCAATATTCAGTTAAGATGCAAATTCTGGATGTCTTAGTAGTTAAAAGGAATCCCCTCAGCAACCTTCTTGTAATATTAAAACAGACAATTTAGGTAACTCTTATCGCCAAACTACTTACAATTGATGCAGATCAGGAGCCTCCCTCTCAGGCTTTAATAGGTAGCCATTTCCTCCATGAGAGGGGGAAACAACCTGACCTCTCACACAGAGCTGCCCTCCGCGTGTCAAAAAAGGAGGCCAAGAGTTATGGAGATCATGCTTATGGCTGGAACTACTTTCATAAGCTACTGCTCTGTACCCGTTTTTGGTCAATGCTTCTTTTAAAATTGAAGTTGCTAATGGTGTTAATTACAGTATTATCTACTAAGATATTATAACGCCAGCTGTTCATATGACACATTTTCAAAAATGACACCTTCAGTTTGTATGCACCTTTACAAATTAAAGTGCTTCTGTGTCAAATACCATATCAGTCAATACTCCTTGAGCAAAGGACCCAAAATGCACATAGCATCGCTATGTTACTGCCAGTCAGGCTTGGCAATAAGACTATTTTACAAAAGGCAGTCCTTCTCATATATTCAATTTGTTTTGCTCAGCTCACCTTCTGAGAAATGTTCCATTGCCAAAAGCAAATTGATTACTGTTACTGGAACGAATGTTATCAGAGACATGATCTTGACAGATTTCAGGCAAAGGACAGATGCTAGCACAAGTATTTGCTTTGTAAAACGAATGTGGAAGATTGCAGCTGGACTCTGAATTTACACTTCACAGCTCAGCTGATTTAAGAGGTCACTGCTGCCAAAAGAGGCTATCCCACTCTGCATTGCATCACCCTGACCCCCTCCCTGGAGGAAGCCACAGCACTCGCTGCACCCTGGGATAATCCAGCTCAGCTCACTAACATCACAGGCTTTCCTCCCCCTGCTCCCATTTTTGAAAATCAAGGTTGTGCTGGTTTAGAAGGCTGAAGGTGCTCGCGCGGGCTCTTACAGTGGGAATTGTCCTTCGCGGCAGAGCCAAGCTGTTCGAGCAGCTTGAGTTGTGACATGTAACCTCACCCTGATGAGAAGCCTTGAACTCGTTTGGCTTCCCCACCACAAACAGAAAAAAGCACCAGCCCTTCCATGAACTAAACCTCCCTCTCCTTCCCCCAAGATTCTCTCTCAGCCGCTTCTCTTTTTCTAGCTCTATATTTGGTATTGAGAAAAAAAAATATCTTGGTGAAGCAGGAGGGAAGAAGGGGTGTCAGGACAAAATTACATAGCATTTATTCAGGGCCATCTGTTATTCCAAGTCTCAAAGCACTATTTCTGTATCACTGCAGTGTACCATCCCCGCCATAAGAAAGAATTTATGGCTATTCTAACTGCAGTCAGTTCAGCACAAGCTGAAGAATCAAATGTTTTTCTATTTGTCTTAGAAGAGATTTTTCAGACCTTATTCTGGGAGTTGGGGGATCATTGTTTCTCTTGTTCTTTAAACACACACGTTAATACATTAATGTGTTTCTAACTGATGAAGAAGGCATTAAAAGATACTGGAAATTTCAGCAGGCTTAGAAACAGCAGCAAGATAAAGTGTTTTTGCTTTTAAAAAATCAACATTTTATGCTATTCATTCTCAAGAATAACAGTAAGTCAGATATCACTGTAGTAGTGCAAAGACCCAGAAATCAAAGCCCAGCTTCAGAAGGATGCATACTATCTTCTACCTGCTCTACAATTAATGGTACTGATTAACCTTTAAAGGGGTCAGGTATTTTACTTAAAGGTAGTTCAGTAATATTAGTTGCATAGTACTCCTTGACATGATCAGATTCACCAGAATCAGATACAGTACCCGATATAATATTTCGTAAAATGAGCAACAATCTCTGCTAATAATCAATAGGAAACTGCTCCTGTAACACAAAACTTGGCTGTAAAATGCACTTAATAATAAACACGTAGATTTTAACTAAGCTATATATGGACAGGACTTATACACTAACCAAATTTCTTACCTGATAGGGCTGAAAGGCACTATCTTCAGTTATAAAATCCAGCTGTTTGTCCACAAGGAATTCTACTGCAGTAATTGAATTGTATACACTTTTTCCAACCAAGGGCTTGAATGTCTATCGGAAAAAAAAGAAAAAAAAAAGAAAATTAACAAATTTTTAAAAGCTCAGCACATCAAACCCCCAGGACTGTATAAACATTGATGCAGTTCTTCCATCAAAACAAGTTAAAACAGAGTAACAATTACTAATTATACAAGAAAGAAGTATTTTTTGTTTTGTCGGTTTTCCTTTGTGCTATTGGTGGAAAACCAGCTAGAAGAAGGAACTACACCGTACATTCTTCCTTTCCCTCATTGTGCTTGAGCAAGAGTGTTTACCACAGAAGCTCAAAGTACAGGAGCACGATTATATCTTAAACATACAGCTTGGCATGCAGATCCTCTCTTTTTGCCTGCAGTACTAGCTAGCGCAGTAGTAATTACACTAAGGACACTGAAGTGGAAACTGACTGCAGACGTGAAAATGCTCCCCTCCCCTTCCTGTTCTGAAATTGTTCACCTTGCCTCAAGTCAACCATCTCATTTCCCTGCCTGTCTCTGCATCTGTTCTAACTCTGCTGTCTGCTGCCCCCGCAGCCGCTCCTCCCTGCAGCAACCGGCTGCTCCAGCTTCACAGACAACAGCACCCGGGCCCGGAAGGATTCCCGCTTGCTCCCACATGCTGGGGAAGCGGCAAGGGGCCGTCGGCCCCCCTCCCCAGCACACAGAGCAAGGGAGAAACCTCCCAGCCCCCCTGCAAAAGCCAGGCATGGAGAAAGGGGAGCAGGAAACATCGGGCTCCTCGATGCCCCCCATGGAATCTTTGCCCAAAGCAGCCTGCCTCGTCCAGGCACAGCAAGACACAGTAGGCGAGTGGGAAGGGAGCCATGACTTCATCGGGTCTCCCTCGAGAGGGGATGAGCAGGCAGTCCCCTTCCCTACTGGCTGTACCGAGAGCTGATGAGTCAGGTGAAAAGGAAATCCCAGAGCATGGAGGGGAGAGAAAATGTCGCTCTGAAGACAAGCTAGAACAGCAAGAGGAAGGCACCAGTGAACAAAAGAAACGGTCAGCTGAAAGAACATGCAGGATATAAAGGGAAAAATATGGAGGGATAGAGAAAAAATAGAGGAAAGTTATTCTACAGGACAACACAGTTATGAGGGAAAACAGGAAAAGAAAAGGCCCTTTGAGACTGATTCTAAATTTAAAACGCAAGAGGAAAAGACAAAGAGGAGAAACAAGGGCAGGTCAAACCACATGAAGCAGCATACAAATGCTACACCAACATCTGTTAAGATGCCGCTATCGCAACAGGACATCACCAGCTCACATGCAACACCCCGCAGCAACAGACCCCAAGTACTTACAAGGGGAGGGCAGGATCACGGCCGCCTATTTACAGATGGGGAAACTGAGGTACAAAGCAATCCCGTAACTTGACAAAAGTCACCTAAGCAGAGCAGCCGCAGTCAGTGACCTGCCCTCAGTCAGTCTGCAGGCAGCTCCCAACAGACACACTCAAGGATTTATCAGGATCCATTACCTACTTTACAAAGGTGTTGCCTTGCGATTAGGCTAAATATAACTCAAGCCTCTCTGGAGCTTCAGCTTTGGCACTTGCTGAACAAATGAGAGAATATTTCATTGGAAATATGTAATACCTTCTCCTAAACACATCCAACTCCATAAATGCTCAGATATAATGTCCTGCATTCTTGTTTGCATTTTACTTAAGGTTTCACTTCAGCTGTTAGCCCTTCTCATGGAAGCAGGGAAAAAACCCAACCCTATCAGCCAGTCAGCCATCTCAGCCACAGGATAACTAGACGAAAGGGCTGCAGGGGCAGGAGAATATGATAATATACTAACTACAGAGTCTGAATAGTAAGTAATTATTTAACCTCTAATAGTTAAGAAAGGGCCTGTGCTCTTGCATCACTTTTCTATAATGGATCTTGTATTGCTAAGGGTTCAAGTTAAGAAAGGGTGGAGTTCACAAAATTGCAAAGCGTTGAGTGTATAAGCTCACAAGCAGACAAACTTTTCCCAAAAAAAAGGCAATGTTTTAGTCTTTTGGTTCTTCATTTAGCACTGTGTCTTCGCATAAACAGTTCTACGTTTTCCATACTGGTTCCTTTCTAAGTTTCTATGCTAACATTCAGGTCAAGAAATGCGTTTCCGACTATGAACAACACAACATACTACATCATTAGCCCAAATAAAACTGTGTGGAATGCGGCTTGCAGTTATCATTCAGGATTCAGACAACACTACAGATTAAGGTACGTGTGAGCCTCCAGTTTATCTTACCGCTGGTATTAAAAGAACTAGTTCCAAATACAGATCTGTGAGCGTGATTATTCTGAGAAGAGAAACGTAATGCCTTCTCATTTGCTTTCATAGATCTAAGCCTCTGGACAGGCCAACGCCCCCCAAAACACCCATGTGGAGGATGCAGGCTATCCCACATGGACTGAGGAAAAATACGTAAATAAAGCAAAACTACGCCATGTCACATATCTCCTCATACATGGATGGCCGCTCAGCCACACACAACTCGAAATTTTTCAGACTCTATTAGAAAACATTCCCACTATCAAAGAACAACAGAACCCCACCCTCTTCAAAAAGCAGGCCTTCTCAGGAAACCAAAGTCCAGACTCCATCAGCTCCAGGAGATATGCAGGCAACCAAGGAGATATCCAAACTGGGATGGGTTAGGGATTTGAAAAATCTTAAGGCGGAACACATGACCCAACTTCACACCACACATCGCATATGCACAAGAAAAACAGACTAAAAGCACAGCAGGCAGGAGTAAGCTACTAGAGGCAAGGCATGTGAGACATGTAACAACATGAAGATAGACATACGAAGGTCCAACAAGCTCCTCGCAGACTTTGAGGAAGACGCTCTGTCTTTCCGTTCCCAAAGTGCACGGCAACTCTAAGGACAATCAGGCATACTGGCAGAAACCAAACCTCTTCAAACAAAAATCTCCCTTTCAAACTTGCACAAAGCTTCCTTTTACCTAGCTCTACCTTAACCCAACTGCCTGAAGACCACAATTAGGCAAAAGACTCAAGCACGCAATTTTAAGTGACATCTTACTTCAGCACTCAGCTAAGTGGCAGCTTGAAAAAAATCCCACTTTTTTCCCACCGTATTTCCCTGCTTGGCCAAAGGCGGCTGCATGAACACATACAAACACTTCGGTTGCTTTGCTACCCAGTTCCCAGATACTGAATAAAATGTATTTCTTACTCAGCACCTCCCATCTCCCCATGGTTTTACCCCAGGTCATGCAAGAAACAACCTGCCTACGGGAGGCACCTGGCACAGCTCTGAAACCGAGAAGAAAAGCTGGGTTTGGATCTTCCGGAAATCCAAACAAATTTTTAGAAAATATCACTTCACAGAAAAAAACCCTCAAAACTATTCCATGGCATTCACCAAATACAGTGAATTACTCACAGACTGCTTTTTCTAACATCCAGAAACACAACTCATCTATTTATTTATCGTTTCAAAACCCCCCATGGCAACCACAGGCCTCGCTTTCCCGGGGAAGCAGTACTGAGCAAGCACATAGTGCATTTTTATCTCTGCCTAATACAATTAAGCAGCTGGAGAGGCAGTATGCCGCCCCCAACATGTGAGCAGGCAGTTCCCTGGCACTGGCCAGGGCTCCAGGAGCCGCCGCATCTCGGCTACGAGCTGCTAGCTCCCGGCTGTGACCCCCGGAGGGCTCATCGCAGCAAACGCTCGGGTTACAGCTGAGCTCGCAGCTGCTGCCCGGCTCATCCTGCACGTACAGCCACCTCATCTGCCTCGCTGTAGCTCACAGCCCGCTTCACCGGGCACCCTGCGCCTGCAGCCTGCTCCTCGCACCGCAAAAGCACATCTTCCTAAGCACACGGACTGCATTCACCTTTTTTTTTCCCTTTAAATTTCTCTAGAGCAATTTATACCGTAAAGAGAACAGACTTTTAAAGTGCTAAAAATTATTCCAGAAAGCTGTTCTTCAACTAAACCTTGTAACATTTTATAGGTTTTTCTCCTTAAAACACGAAATTACAGAGATCACGTGAACTTGAATTATACATGCTATTCAGCAAACTCTTCCCCATATTGTTCTTCAGCCTCGCTGTTTAGTCTGCAATAGCTCAAACACTGGCACCTTTTCATTATGACACTGAATCATTAAACTTCAGAATAACCGTAGCCCTTTTCCAACGCCCGTCTGTCGCCAGGGTTTGTGCTCAAAAGCACAATTACCGAGTGGGAAAGAGCACAAGATAAATAAAGCGGGTTCGAAATAAAAACCTAGCACCGACCTCTCTCGTTTGCGGGCTGCTCCGCCGGCGTGCCCTGCGGCAGAGCCCACCGCTAGCGAAGCGGAACCCTCAGACCTGCCCCGAGGGGCTCCCGGGGCCCGCCGGCAGAAGGCGGCCACAGACGGGCGGGCCGCGCCCCCGCAGAAGGGCGGCACGTCGGGGGGCGGCGGGGGTGCCGCATGGCAGCGGCAGCGCGCTGCGG
>VZSC01002088.1:127909-181400 GCA_013398225.1 Steatornis caripensis | reverse complement strand
TCCTGAGGGCCAGTCCTAGCAGTGAACACTGAAGCAAAGAAGGTATTCAGTAACTCTGCCTTCTCTGTGTCCAGTGTCACCAGGTCACCCGGCTCGTTCAGCAGCGGGCCCACATTTTCCCTAGTCTTCCTTTTGCTCCCAATGTACCTATAGAAGCCTTTCCTGTTGTCCTTAACCTCCCTTGCCAGATTTAATTCCAGTCGGGCCTTAGCCTTCCGTGTTGCATCCCTGCATGTTCTGACAATAGTCCTATATTCCTCCCAAGTAGCTGGTCCTTTTTTCCACATCCTGTAAACTTCCTTCTTCGAGTTTTTTTACATGAATTTTTTTTACAATGAATTACGCCTATTACAGAGCGCAACATACTTCATGCTAGTATTAAACTAATGGCGCTGTGATAGCGGTGCGGTATGTAGTGCAACTGTCAAAGCAGGCAATCCTTAATAATATCCAAGGCAGACACTGTTAAAATACAAATCACAAGACTGTCTGGAGGACAGGCAAGTTTGCCCGTTTGGACAAAGCTTTATTAATAGACTGCGACTTAGTAACAAAGAATATTAATACCCAGGGCAGCACCACCTATTCATTACCACAGTGGCATTTTCCTAAAAATTCTCAAGTGGCACCAGCTACACATGGAATACTAACCCAGCAACTCTATTTCAAAGGGTTTCACTTAAAGACGATGTCGGTAAAAGTCCCCTAAGTGGGAAAACACTTAGCTACAGAAGTTGCTACTTGTGCAATTGCTAATCTTAAGTACGCTAACGCAACATAAATGACGTTTGCATCATTATGGCTTACTAAATTTACCACAATATATGTGCGTATTCTTAACAAAACACAGATTTTCCATGTAAAGGCACTAACACTGTTTTTTAAACAAGAATTTTAAGAAGGAGGCTCTTAAGAGTAACAATGCCTATGGAAAAGATTCCTATCCAAGCCTGGTTATGACATTTGCAAAATACTACACTTGAGAGCGGCTTATTTAATAGTCACATTATTTCAGCACTGTTTCCAACTACTGTTTGCTTCGTCTCACAATTGGGCCTGAACTCTGTCAAACAAGCCATACTATAAGCTTGCAGAACAGAGCTGCCTTTGTTCTTTGGCACTGCCAGTCCCCTATGGAATCAGGCAGCACACTGAACTGCACTCGGCAAACAATCCCTGACCTTCAATTACTGTCTTGGCTCGCTGCCACAGGATACATGTATTACTGGTAACACACTGTGCCCTATTTTGCAGATAATCGCTAGAACTACAGATCATCACGAAAATCAATGGAATAAGGCAAACATTCCCCTCCTAAAATTGCAGTCATAACTTCAGGTATGGCAAAGTGTTCCTCCGGTGTGCTGCAGCCGCGCACCCCCAGCTCAGGCACAAGCCACGCATGTGAGAATGGCAATACTAAAAGTTTTGTATTTTTAGAGACCACACAAAAAATTCCAGGTGGCGTATGGCTTCGCCTTCCTCGGCTGGATGTTTTCGGTTTGGTTTTTGTCTGCTTTGAGGCAGAAGGCACACCGGGTTGGGCTCGCATGGTTTTTGCAAGAGCTGCTCTTTTTTTCTTTTCGTTTTTCCCCTTTAAAACACTGGCAGGTTTTTCACTCGAGCGCCCTAACACAGAGGCGTTTGCTGGGCGGCTGGTGCTGGGGCAGGACTGGTGGGCCGGGCCGGCTGCAGCCGTTGTTCTTGCGGGCTGGCCGCCAGCCAGCGCCAAGCCGTGAGTCACTGCCCTTCTGGAAGGCTACTGGCATGGTGCTGCCAGAAACACCTCAAGGACATCGGGAAGCTACAGCACACAGAGAGCAGGGGGTTCTGCTATAACCCTCTTTCCACATCCTGAAGGCAGTAAACCCCTTCAACTGCAAAGCACGCTCCTGCCCCGCACCACACCAGAGAAACCCACGTGTGCGGTGCTGCTGGCGAGGGAAGCACACATGTAAATACTGTGAGTTAGTAAATATTTAAACTTTAAAACAAATGATAGTTATTTAAATCGGTCTTCATAATTTAAATTAGCGTTTTTCTACTTATCTTCTTCCTCTGTGTGCTGCCCTACATTTGCTTAGCAGGCAGAACTGTTTCATAGTGATACGCCTGCAGAAATAATACAACGTAAGAGCAGAGCTACGGACAGCCTTACATTAGTGGCGAAATTAACTTTCTGATTATGTATTTGTGCAAACCAACTGAGTTCAAACGGCATACTTAAGTGCAGAAACCAAAGTCCAAAGGAGGAATTAGTGTGTGTGAAACAATCGTTACTAATAAGACTGCAACACGTAAAATAGAGTAACTGGCATTTAGGCTCCAGCTCATTTGGCAAATTCTTCATTTAAACTCTCCTTTTAGGTTATGGAGGTGGGCAAATCTCACTTAGAAGCATCCAGACACACAAGAACTTCACCAGGCTATCTCTAGCAATTTTTTAAAATTGAGATGCTGAGGACAACACTATACATGGAGGAACCTGAGTAACAATACAATACATGCACTTGGGTATCAGTGCTAACCAACTTTACAGTGTATGTCAAACTAATCAGATTTAAAATTTGGTTTCTATCTTCGCAGTATTTTCAGTCAACTTTTAAAATCACTTTTGTCCTTCCCTGGGCAAGCACCATGGGGTTTAATGCTGCATCCATCAACATGACTGTGCAATTTTCCCCATTACTTCATCCCTGTCTACTTCATCATACCAGTACTGTAATTGTAGGTCTGGGAATAAGATCTGCTAGTAAACTCACACTATTTTTGTGGCTGAGTCAGTGTCCCTGCTGCAATATGAGACCAATAATCTTGGGTTAAAAAAAAAAAAAACCACAACCAGAAGCATGGCATTAAAAAAAAAAAATCATTGTAGGCAGTAGTATTGCATGAGTTTTCTTACTTGCTGGAATTTGCTGCCAGTGCTTAAAGGATCTGCAAATTCAGAAACTACCAATTTTGAATGTTGACAAATAATTTCAGACTAAGTTGCTTTCATTTCTCCCATTATAAAACCCCAATCCTTTGTACAAATTCAACTTGTTCTTTCAGGTCTAAGCTACCTAAATAGTATTTTTTACAATTGCTGCCCCTAGTTTCTTCTCTTCCTAGCCCGTTCTACACCTTCCCTAATGCAGTTTCTATTAACAGCCTGTAACTGACATTTTTCTCTCTACCTAGCCTCTGCGGTATGCCATTTACAGATACAACTCCTTATACTTGGAACCTGCAGAACAGTGCTCTAACTCCAGATTTATGTCCAAAGACAAAATATTAAGCACTCTCTCAGGCATCCCTTTAAGCATGTCTGTCATCTCAAGCCCCGCATCACTACAACAGACTTCTGTTTTCCTATGCCCTCTCCCTTCATCAGCTGAGCAAAAATGCTGTGACCCTGCCACTCACTAAAATCCAGTAACATCAATGCTATCTTTAAGTGCGACCTGCTCTCTCTCACTTCTGCGTCCAGGTTACATGAAACTTTTGCAGATCTTTCTTATAAAGCTTATAAAACACTATGTTTTTTTCTACCCATTCCCATAGTTCAGAGCACCAGCCTACACTCATCCTGCATTTTGATTACTGAAGCCTCCTTTCCTCTGGCCTTAATAAATGCATACGTGTTCCTCAAAATGCTGTTACGAACACCTTCATCCAACAATGTCCTCTCTTTGCACTCCTTCCCCCAGCAGTCCCATCACATCAAACTGCACTTTCAGAAACAGCATCTCCCAATCCTACTATCACTCATTTATCAATTTCAGGAACAGCTTCCTGGCAACACTCACAAAACTAATTCACTGGCATCTTTTAATTTTCTCCTTAAAACTCTGCTTTGCTGTACTGACCTCTGAAACCTTGACAATGGCCTGGCCGCTCTTTTATGAAAGCCTCATCTTCCCTCATAAGCAATGCCTCCTATCTCCCATCTGCCTGTCTCTGTGTGTCATCTGCCTTGACTTACTCTCAAATTTTAACTCTGTGGACAAAGGAACCCTTTTCGTTCTGTGTTTGGTCTACAGCTCATTGCACAATGAAATCCTGGGCTTTCATATGAGTTTCCAAGTGTGGTGGTAATGTGCCACAACAGTCATTAACCTTGGGACTGGATTCTGTCTTCCACAAAGCAAGGACAATAGCCTCAAGATCATAATGTTCTTACTCACACGCCTTCTGCAATATTCATCAAACCCTTTCTAACTTGGGTGCCATCCACGTTTTTCAGTATTCATGCTTTTCCAGCCTTCTTGCTTCCCTGAAAATAATGCCAGTCTCCCTCCAACTCATTTCTTGGCTTCATGCTCTTCTTCCGACCCTACTGCCAACATTCACAATGTTCTTGCATGCTTTTCCCCCAAACGTATTGCATGTAACATTTGTTTACCTGGCCTCCTTCCAGCCTCACCTCTAGAAAAACAACCTGACTGAGAACATAAGCTTTGGGCTTCTTACATCCACTGAATTGCTGCTCTTCTGATTCAGCATCAGGCACTGCCTCCCTCCTTCTCATACGTCCAACTAACCAAAGTCCATTACAGAACGGGACTCCACCTTTCACCCTCCCCTGTTTCCCGCCCCTCTCATACCGCATTCCCAATTGCCTCTCTGAAGCACATCTCACTTCCTGAGTCACCCAGATCTAGCTCTCATAAGGTCCCTTTATGTTTTTATTCTCCAGAGCTTAAATACCTGCCTCACCTTTTTCCATTTCACCCTCAACATCCTTGTTAACTTTGATTTCCAGAGCACTATTTTTTTTCCCAATACTGTTTTTTCAGTTGTTGTGCCCTGCCACTCCCCCTCTCTTTCTTTTGTCCAAGGCATCTTATTCACGAGCTTAGTCAGCTTCCCGTCTCTTAAATGGGCTGTATTTTATTTTGCATTTTTCTATTTACTCTTCTCCAAAACAACTCAGGGTGCATCCTCACCATGGAAAGCTTGGCTTTCCACTGCGGTTCAGGCTCCCTGATTGCTCAGGCTGCCAGCAGGCCCTTCGGTCCAGGGCCGCCTCCTGGAAACAAGCCACAGGCACCATCAGAGGCGAAACGGGGTGGGGTTCCAAGGGAGCCTCACTCCAGGCATCACTTCCTCCGTTACAGCAGTGGTGAGAATATACCCATGCCGGTATTTTCCATTCCGACAGCCCTACGACAGTATCCAAGTGACTCTTGTAATATCAAACGTTCCCCATATGCCTGACACCACACCCAGGGCACGCAACACATTCTTGACATCATGCTATAAAATGGTCACTTGCGTAGGCTGCAACAACTCAGTTAAATAGAAAGTCTCTACGGAGAGTGGAATTGGCTCCTGAAACAGAGCTGGGATCAGGAAAAAAAAAATGTCAAATAGGAGTTCCTGTTTGGAGCTATCTGCAGTAATAAAAGCCTCAAAAACATACAAAACGTTAAGTATAAAAATCCTGAAAACATATCAAGAACAGAGAGCAATATTTTAGAAGAACATGTCCTGTAGAAGCTGAAAGAGGGAAATATCTGCTTCAGATTATCGTATGAATGAAGTTGTTGAAGATAAATTTGGATTCAGTTTCTGAGAAGCAAAAGACTCCTCTAGGCCATTCCTCCAGTCTTTACATTACTGACAGCAGTTTATTTCACTGTTTGTCAGGCAGAATAAGAGCTGTGGAATAAGCACATTCAATTTGCAATATATTCAGAATGGGGTTTTTGGTGAATAGTTAAAAGGCTACAACTTCTACTCCTTCCTCCTCCTCCTTCCTACTCCCCTCTCTCCGAAAAATCAGGAACCCCATTTGCCAGCTCTGCAGGCTTTCTATCAGGCTACCTCTGGATTCCCTTAATAGGGGAAGGACATTCGGGGCAGGAGAGGATTTCTCTTGTTTTGGATTCAGTGCCTCTCTTAGTCCCAGCTTGTTGTCAGTAAGGTCATACTTGGGACATTTCTCTGTGTTTTGTGATAAATCCTTTTTATATTCTAAACATGTACACTTTAACCATAAGAGTATCTTATCTTAAAAGTAATATTTTCATATTTCTAAACACTAAGACTTAAATATTTAGCAACATCGATGCATTGTGCTTTAATTATTTTTTCACAAGCTCCACCTCACTGAGACAACATGCTAATATATACTCCTCAAATAAAAATATCAGATTGTTCACGTCACCTTTGTGTGTCATGTAAGCAGGGAGAGATACAATCTAGTTTCAGACTATGTACAGAAATACCTGTTAACCTTCTTAAGCAGTATTTTTTCCTGCTATGATTGTTTTATAATCGCATTGTGACTTTATCAGACTTCCTACACTGAGATGCAGTTTGATTCCTGACTCTATAGTATAAAAGGTTTGAGAGAACTTCTCAAAGACAAAAACCTTAAAGGCATAAACCACCAAGAAGTCGAGGTTACACTTGATAGTAAAGTCTGATGGAAGAGACAGGGTTTTAATCAATATATCCCAGCATCAGGATAATGCTGAAATAATGCTGAAACACCATCAGTCTATCTAGTAATCAAATTAGAAAATAACTTAGATATCATAATGGATTCTCCCCTTCAGAGTTATTTTTAGGTTCTTGCATCTGCCCTCCTACACGCTTGTCCAGCAGCAACCTTGATGGACATGCTTTTTTTTCCTTTCAGGAAAACACAGGACAGATGGCATTGAAAGTATTTCTCTCTTGAGATAACAAGTTTTCCACTTTTTATAAATTCACTCATCTTCAAACTGTGACAGCTGTGAGTTTAAAGACAAAATCGAAATGATCCAGATCTTATTCGTCTCCTTTCTCTAGGGTCCCTGAAAGGTCACACAAATATGTCTCACTTCTAAGTTGCCCACTAAACGTGAAATGCATTTGTTTTCCAAGTTCAAACTTACTGGTATGTTAGGAAGAAGCGATGTACCCCTCTGCTTTTTTTACAATTTGTGTCTCAGGCTTGTATTGTGAATTTAGGATCTTCTGGATCCATTTATATAGTATACCAGGCAGTGTTTACCTCCAAGATCTACTTATAGCACTAATTACGTTCCCTCATTCCTCCCATACTAGCATACATGACAACGTAACTAGCATACATTACCTACTCCCACTTAGTCTCTCACGTTAGATTGTACTTCTACACCCATCATCCTCCTCTGTATCCTGTTTGGTTGAATTTATCTTTCCCCAGCGTGGCTGACCAGAATTATGTACGTTAGTTTAAAATCACTCTCAGGGGCAGCTGTGCAGGGACACTAGCATGCCTCTATTCCAGTAAGAAACGTCTTGTGCATCCCCGAGTCACATCTGCAATCATCTTGATGTCACACAGCAGGTTCACAGTCCTCCTTGGACCGGCCAGAAGGCCCGGACCTTCTGCATGCCAGTGCTCCTGCTGGATAAGCTCGTCTGCATTTGCCATCTGCTCCTAAACCCACCACTTTGTGTTTTATGCAGTTAAGTTTTGTTCTGTTTCTATTACTTCATTTCTCAAGGACATTCAATTTTAGTTACATAAAACCCCCTCATCCTCTGTGTCAAGGGCTCCTCCTATTCTGTACCACCTGCAGATTTAATCAAATTTAATCAATTAGTCCAAACAGTTTAGTGAAAACATGAAGCAAATCATTCCCAAAATGTGTGAGCAACTATTGGTAGCCAGACCTATTTCACCACTACACTGCTCCACCTATTTCAACATCACATCGCTAATGTCATATAATAATGTCCTATCTAATTTACTGTTCATGCTACTAATCCCTGTCTTCCTCCGATTGTTCCATCACTTGACATACTGTGGAATGCATTACAAAAGTCTAGATGAATGATATTAACTGCATCTTCTTGCCTCAGAACAAAGCCTTTTTGCTCAAGTGGGTCCGTCATGTCACTTTTCGAGGTGCTGATGACAAGAAGAGCCCATGATTAAGGGGAAGGGGAGGAAACACAGAGCAGATATAACCAGTCTATTTGTAAACACTTAAAAGAAAACAAGGCAATGAGTAAAAGCCAGCATGAATTAAAAAATAATACATTATGTCAAAGCAAATTTCCTTTACAAATAAAGCATAAAAAGAAGAGCACACTACCCTAACAAGTAAGGTCTTTGACACTGCCTCCTATGATATTCTCATACACAAGCTCAAGAGATTAGACCAAAATCAAACTAATGTGGATGGCATATCAAGAAAACAGAATAAACAAAAAAAAAAATCCAACCCCAAAACAACCAGAAATCATTGCCAGCTCACTGGCAAAGTATGTGCCTAGAATGCAGCTCCCAAAGTCACCTACACTGGGTCTGCTTTTACGCTCTATTTTCATTAGTGACCCAGATGATAGAACAGAGGCTACATATATTAAACTGACAACCAACCAGCTTGGTGAGACTGCAAATGATATTGGAGGGCAAGAAGACAAACTGGAAAAATCATCTGAGAAAAAAAAGATGACAGGCAAAACACTGCACGTAGGCAGGAGAAGTCAACAACAGAAATACAGAATGGGAAACAACTGGCTAAGGAGAAATTCCACAGAAAAAGAAAGGTTAGGTTCAGTTTGTGAACTGCTATGAGTTAATGGTATCATGCTGTAAAAATGCAAACACAATACTGGGATATATGAATGGTAGTACAATCTGTGTTCAGCATTCATAAAGCCTCAGCTGAAGTACTATAAAGTGAGCAGAATTTTGGATATTGTTCTTCAAGACAGGTATGTGCTCAAAAAGAAATCAATAAAATGAGCACAGCCTCAGAAAATACCATGGATGAATACAGACTGAAGAGACTAGGAGGGGAAAACAGAGCTGGGTGTGACTCCAGCGATGAAAACAGGATGCTGCAAGGAATAATTTCTTAATCTCTACAGCAGACACAACAAGTTTTAACAGCCTTAATTTAGATTAGCTGATCTCAAGGACTTTTTCAGTCTTATGATTCTAGACTATCTGCAGGGTCACTTACCTCTCCCAAATAAAACAGCATTTAGAAACACATGCCCAAATTAATGCTATATTTAAGTTTGCTTTTACTATGCCATCTGCCTCTCTGCCCAGCTTCTCTGACCAACATCACCTAATCATGCCTTCTCTCACGGCTACAAACCATTGGTCCTTTGGGGGCTGCAATGCAAAAGGAAGAGTCTGAAGACCTTGCTTCCTGGCAGCAATGTTCCAACAGTCTCAAGAGCTATGAGGTACCAGCTTCCCCTGCCTGTGCTAATCCCAGCCTGCGGACTCCCACCAATGGAGCTGAACAGGAAGATTTACCTGCAGACCTTGGGAAAGGTTCTGGCAGATCATGGCTGGCCTTCTGTGTCTAGAAAATTGATTCTTCTGAAAGACAGGTATTGGGTCACTAAAATTTGGTCTTTGTATTTTACTTCATTTTCTTTAATCGCCTACGTCCTTGATTACTCCCCCACCTGCCCCACCCCCCGCCACCGCCAAATGCCTTCCAAAGCTTCACACAGTATGAGGGCAGGCTGACAGTCTTTTAATTGCTCACATAATTTTTTCTTTCCCCCTCTTTTTGTTGGCACTGCTTTCTCCAATTGTCGGCAACACCCTGACGGAAAGATTAGCTAAAATAGTTACAATCAGCACTAATTCTTTCCTAATTCTGAGATGGAAATTTCTCTTGGTCTGAATATTTTACAATCCTTAAGTTCCTTCCGGTTGTAGTAATTAATCCTTACTTGGGATTCAGTCTCCAGACAAATTTTACACATTTGTGTCTTGAAGGAATTGAGTCCTCAGGCTCCTTACACCTGTGATCAGCTTTTCTTATTTAAATTTGCAAATAAGATTCAAAACCTAAATTCCAAACCAACTTTCCTATATTTTTTTCACATATTTCAAACAGAATCAACTCATGATTATTAAGGGTGCAATTTTAAGTTCCACTTAATCTGATTACCTGTAAACTGCCACTGCATGGGAAGGTCCTGAACGCCTGGCCAGCCCCAAGCGCTCGCTCTGCCTCCTCCTGCAGCCTGATCCATCAGAGCTCACCCTCCACCCCAACTGACTCATTTTCTCTGGAGTCACCTTGCTGCTGTAACTCACGCCTTGGCTGCGTGACTGCTAGGATCAGCTAGACGGGGGCAGAAAGAGTGAAGCCAGCTCTTTCAGCAGCTGATTAAGCATAAAATTAAACTGAATCTTCTATCCAAAATTATTTTCTAGAACATCCTCATCGCTTTTGAAAATGAAGTCTGCAGGAACACTGACTTCCTGTTGGTTCAGTGACTAGTTTAAGGAAGAAACTTGCCAACAATCACATCCAGTAATACCTTGGCCCTATCATTTCTTCTCTAATCTCTACCTGGGAAAGTAAACCACCTCACAACAAGCAGTATTTATCTAACAACACTGCAGAGATCCCTATCCCTATTCAAGTCTAACCCTGGGGCTAACAACAGATTCTTTACTCCTTCTGTCATCTTTCTCCAAAGTGATTGCGAGCCAAACTGATTTTGGTCTGCCCTTTTTACACCAAGGTATTTTTTTCTAGTCTACCACGCAATTACTACTGCACAACTTCTGCTTTTCCTCAGTTACTTCTGAACAGCACAAAGCACTTTAAATACATCTAGTCCAGTTATTAAGAGCATTCTACCATGCTTCTGACACTCAGATGTTTTATATCTCAACCTCTATCAGAAGCTCAGATTTCTATTTTTCAGCTACAAAGATGCTGAGGGGACCAGAGCATCTCTCTTATGAGGAAAGGCTGAGAGATCTGGGTCTGTTCAGCCTGGAGAAGAGAAGGCTGAGAGGGGATCTCATCAATGCTGATCAGTATCTAAAGGGCAGGTGTCAAGAGGACGGGGCCAGACTCTTGTCAGTGGTGCACAGCGACAGGCACACACTGGAACACAGGCAGTTCCACCTGAACGCGAGGAAGAACTTCCTTCCTGTGAGGGTGACAGAGCCCTGGCACAGGCTGCCCAGAGAGGCTGTGGAGTCTCCTTCTCTGGAGAGATTCAAACGCACCTGGACGTGTTCCTGTGCACCCTGCTCTGGGGGCACCTGCTTTAGCAGGGGGGTCGGACTAGAAGATCTCCAGAGGGCCATTCCAACCCCTGCCATTCTGTGATTCTCCATTTTGTTATCCAGGCTCTCAATACGTATATGCAACATTTCAGCTGTTTCTTAGTAACCACACCCCATTATCCAGTGAAAACCTTTCCCTAGCCGCAGTGCCTAACTATCATTTTTCCTTAATCTTGGAGCTCCTTTCCTTCTTAATTAGTACTAGTCTTCTACCTACCGGCACTTCTCCGTGTGCTGAGACAGAAGGAAAGGTTCACCTGACAGCTCTCTCCTGAGAGCTAAAGCCTCAATGGAAGTGGCATAGGTTGATCAAAGCTTTTTTCTTTACGCTGAAGTTCCCAACCATTGCACTAGCCTCCCTCTCTAAAGGCAATTTTTCTAGGTACTTGGGGGCAGAGCCTAACTGTAAGAGTGATCTCCTCAGGGGTCTCTCCTCCAGGGACCGTAATTCCACTTAAGATCATCAGACCATCTACTCTATGTCTTCTCCAGTACAGTACACGCATCTGTATTCCACCATGCTAGAAAATTTGCTGTCATTTATCCGATCACGAAGGCTAATGATGGAGTCTTTCCTTCTCACTCCACTCAAATCCCTTCAGGATCTTTCTCAGCGTTCTCATTCTTCCGTATCTTCCCATTCAGCAACATCAAAAGTACCACCAAGAAGCCTGCAATTCATCAGCCACATGAGCCTTCTCTTCATTCTTGGATCTGGTTTAAGTTCCAGCCTCATCGCCAGTTGCATCTTGAGCCTCCCCCTCTTTTCTTTCCCCCACTGCCCCCTTCACTTTTGAACTGTATTAGTGACTTCATGCATACTATATTTAGTCATCTTTATTAAATCTGCCATTTTTCAGGTTTCCTCCACTGCTCCCTTGATTATTAACTCTCATCTCTTTCAAGTCCTTGCCTTTAAAAAGGACGCACACTAAACTCCCTTGATATACTCACCAGTCACACAGCAACTACTTATCAGTACTATACAGCTGCTTGACTTCTGAAACCTTTTGTCTAAAGGAACTTCAACCCTTCATTTAGTTCAGCTGCGGTTAGCAGCAGGAATCAGTCTCACACTCAAGTTCAAATGCTGTTCATAAATTACATTCAAATCAAACACTGGTCACTGATCCTCAAGAAACAAGATTTGCTTCCCAACGCCCCGGGGAAAGGGTCCTATGCTGGCTTTGTTGACCTTTACTAAAAGCTCAGTACTTTATAACAAGCTGGATGTGTCAAAGGTGTCTGCTTTGGCTATTCCCATGGAGGTCTATCCAAATTTGGTATAGCTAGAGGCCTCAAAAACAAAAAAAAATTAGAGTTCACAGATGTTTATCTGAGAAATGCTTGCAAGCAAGGGGCTGTTTCCTTTCTTGGCAATCACTGTTCTTGACTAGCGAGGGCTGTAGCCTCAGAGATCAGAACAGAAAATGTTCCCTGTTGCTGGCACCCAGCACTAAAGCAAAAGGAAAGGTGTACACTGATGCGAAGGCATAGGGGGCAGGAAAAGAACCACCAGAAGAGCGAGAAAGACAGAACGGGCACAACGGCTGGCAATGGATTAACAAGAACAGAAAGCTCTGTGTACTACCACCACACAAACCCCTTGGAAGCTGGAAATGCATCTAGAAACTCCATGCAACATTCCCGTGTTTTCTACCAAGGTGACTTACTGCTTTTTTTGTACCTGGGCCACAAAACCAACCAGCCCACTGGTTTCAGAAAACCAGCTTCGCTCTGTAAAATGCTTGAGTACTAAATGATAAAACTGAGGAGTTAAGCTTCTCTCTACCTCACTACCTTCTCTCCATCACTGAAAGCAGTCCTTCTTTGGAGATCCTCCCTTCCCCAAATCAAGTGCAAGAAGCAGTACTTTATTTGTAGAAGCACTACCTGTTCCCAACGGTGCCAAAGCACCCATGCACTCTCTGCACTCTCCCCACACGATGTTCTGTTTGACACCTTCCTCTCTTTTCTGGCCTGTATCACTTCCAAGCACTTTTGCCATCTGCAAGATACAGCATGCTTATGTCAAGATGAGGAACACTGTCTTTTTTTTTTTCCTTTCAACTTAGTATAGCTTCCGTAATTTTTTTTTTAATTCTCCTAATCATATTCTATTTTATGTAATGGTATCTCAATTGACTTTTTAAATTAAATTATTCTTTTTTTGGCCCAACAAGCCAGGTGTAACTCATACAAAACTATCAATAAATCAGATAACAGCATCAAATCTAGGACTATTCAAAAGTTTGGGGTTTTTTTACCCTGATTTAAGACATCTTCAAGCTGTGCTTACTCAAGATATAAAGCAAGCAACAGATGGAAGTTTAAAAATGAAACCTCCCTTTGGTCTTTATATTCTCATATCTGTAAAATGGTTTTAAGAACTTTACTCCCTTCCCCAACCCCAAAGCAACAAGAAAAAGCTTTACATTAGCTAGGTACTGAGGGAACAAAAGAGTGACTCTCACTGACAGGTTTTTATTTTGCTCTGAAAGAGAGCCTTTTCAGATCAAGACCCACAAATGGAGCTAGACAACAGGGCAAGCACTAAATCTCTAGGACACTTCTCCCCCCACTCCCCAATTCATAGTGCTATAACATCGCACATTGAATTACTTCAGGAGAATCTATAAAATAAATGACCCATTTCTGGTCAAAAATCCCAGCTGTGAATCACATCGCTATTGGCCTATAAAAAGCAAAAAACATACTTTTTTTTTCCAAAACCCGTTCCGGTACTAAAAAGAAGTGGGGGTGTTTTCCAATGAATATAAAAGATAAGAACTTTTTGAGAAAGAAGCATACCTAATTTTAGAACTACCTTTCCTTATGAAAAAAATCACTCTGCCATACCTGCATAGAAATATTTCATTCATCATTTATTCTCTGCAACGGTTTCTCTGCAAGTTTCTCTACAATCGAGTTATACCCGAGTTTCTCTGTAACTCTGCTAATTCTGAAAAGAAAGGGGATAAAGAAAAATATATCCACAGTTTTGATTTTTTTCAGCAGAAGTAAAGACACTTTGTATTAAACGGCTATAACAGTGGTTTTAATGATAGAAGAAAATATGTATCCAGCTTAGAACAGAGTTATTCTAGCTATAGAAGATCTCTCAAATTCAAGTATTTACAAGTTTACAAAAATTGTGTCTTCCTCCCTTATCAGCAACTTTTTCTCTGCCTTCAAGCTAAAAGATTACTTAAGTAACATATCAGTAGGTTTCAGAAATAAATACCTCATAATTGTAATGAAAAATAAATGGACCACTAGTTCTAAGAGCAGAACCTAAATTAGGTTTCTATATTTAGAAGTACCACCTTTCTTTTGAGGATAGTAACGTGCTTCAGTTGAAGGGCAAAAGAAGTCATACAAAGTTGGTACAGAAGCTCCTGAACATGAGTATGGGTGGCAAAAGAGAGTGAAGTGAAAAATGTATATGTAATGATGATGAGTATCAAATGTAATTATAACATCAAAATTAAAACTAATCTTGTAGAAGAAGGGAGGCATATAAAATTGGAAAGTGAAGTTTAAATAGTTAAGTTCTAGATCTTTAAAGAAATTAAAAGAACAAAGCTATTCACCCCATCATCAGCTTTTTACTTATGACCTTTCAAACAAATGCATTAAAACACTATAATGACACCAGGTATCTGTTACAGTAGTAGTGTCGTAGTCATTAAAGTCTAAGGATGAAGATCGACGCTTCCATTTCAGAACTGAAGAATAATTTCTATTATTAAAACTTAGCAATTTAGTTCATTCTGTATCTGTCAATCCAATAAAATACATTAGTTCTTCCACAAGCCTTACTCCACCTATTATTCCACAAAAATATCAAAGTTTTTTCTTCCATTGCATTTTCTGCCCTAAACTGTTACATTTAACTTACTCCTTTACTTTTGGCCACTGACACAGGCTTTAGAAAGCTGATCCTCTGTAAATGAAACCGTTATTTTCAAGTAGTCTCTATGAGTGAAAATTACTCGTATGTCATTTTTACCTTTCATTCAGTCTCCTTTTCTTTCTCACTGATATGTTCCCAGTCTGCATTTATTAAAAATAGTAAAGGTGACCCTAACTCATTTATTTAGTGTCTAAAACATCCAGCAACTCCAGATGTTCCATTCCAGACACATTCAATTTATTTTCATTTTGATTTTGAACAGACATCAGATCCTCTAAAACAGATAAGTAGAAAAAAATGCAACCTGCTGAGCAAAGCTGTGGTACTCAAAAAAGCTGCGCCATGCAAAGTGCGATGGACTTCATATTAGAAACTACTTTGATTCATACATATGCAGTAGGAGGGGAAAAAAGGATTAATATAAAATATATTGAATTAGCCACACAACTGGAACATAACAATTAATTAGGCAAGAAAAATATAATTCCCAATAGTACGCAACATGCATTTAATCTTAACATTTGGCCATACAGCCATGAAGAGGAACTGACCTGTTACCCAGGTGGTTAAACATTTAGCAGAACATTGGCAAGTTACTGAAATACTTGTCTGCCTTCTTCCTAAACCACCCTGCCGATGCCAACTTCAGTATACATTCTTTCAGACATTATTATTTTAGACAAAAAGTGATACTCGTCCTTTTTGTTCTCTGGTCGAGTAATACCTTACAGTTCTACTTCTCACAAGTAAAAAATCAGACCTTTTTCAAAAGTGCTTTCTCTATGATGCACAGACACGTCCCATTGAACTCTATATTATAACAGTTTTAATAATATAAAATGCATACTTTATTGGAGTTGGCATTCTGCTGCACGATCTACCTTTTCCAGAGAACTCTTAATATTGGGCTAAAAATTAAGTTTTAAAGATCGAAGTAGCTTGATGAGGATGGGAAAGAGAAAAGACTAGATACATACATTCAATGCAAACTTTGCTGGGGATGTGTTGTGCTGCCAAAGGTAGACCATCGTTTAGCAGGAGTACAGCAGGAAGCAGAGGCATAGTTGCTCTTCCAGCTCTTCCACATACCACTTTGTAGCAAGGTGGCTGAAAAGCAAAAGCCAGCCAGACCACAGTAATCGTGGTGCGCTGGCACCCCTTTCACCACCACTCCTTACCAGAGCATGCTGTGGCTACTCACAGGCCACATTCAATGCCACTGTAAAGGTGCAATGAATTAACTTTTTTCTTCAATATAGAGGTTAGAAGTACTCAAACCAGAGTCTGCATGATGTGCAGAACAGCCATTTAAGCACTTCCTCCAGAGCTTTCCTCCATGTCCACTGGGGTGGACTGGGCTGGGGGGGCATTTGTGAACAGTTACAGTCTGGATCCCTTCAGGTTTTATATATTAGCAAAAGACATCTGCTAACATATTAAACAATTTCTGCCTAAAAATCAGTACTGGTTTGTGACAATTTTTGTGTCTCTAACATTTCCTGCATCGCTTGTTGGGTTTTCTGCCTGTTGCACAAGCATGCAGTGGAGTAGAGGAATGCCAGCGTTTGAAAAGGGAAACCCGGTTTCAACATCCTCTTCCATCTGCCTAAGAGCAGCTTTCATTACTCCTCACTCTGAACCAGGAACCTGAACCTCTCTCTCCTACCTCCCGCATCAGCAGCAAAACCACGCTCTGGAGCGGAAAAGGACTGCTTGACTAACAACCTCCCCATGAAGGTTTCCATGGGACTTACTTATGTTTCAGAAACAGTTTATTTTTACCAAAAAGTGCATTTCTGTGGCTGCCTCAACCATCTAACAAAAGCTGATGGCATAACCCAGTTTGGTTTACTAATTTAATGGATTTCTCAGTTGGAAACGAAAGCTGTTTCTACCTCCACTGTGTTATTAAGCTGACTGGGGGAAAAAACCCCTTACACTACAACAATGAGTATTATTCTCCACAGCACAAACTACTGAAATTTTGAGAGTATAAGCCATCAACTCTGCAGTCTGTAGTCTTCAGTGAAGGGCAGCATTTAACCCAGAGGAGAGATTTTTATACCAAGCTCTGCAAAAGGATTTCCCATGGGCAGTCTGTTTTGACAACGGTTACCACATTGGGACATCTGAAATTACTACAGTTTTTCCCACACTAAAAGTGGAGCCTAGATGACCGTCAATTTCAGAAGCATTCATGTTTGTTAATTAAATGCTAAAAGTCTCATACTTGTAAGAAAAGGGGTGAAATGGGACCAATCAAAACTTAGTAAACTAAGCATTAGGTTTATTTTTAAAAATAAAATTATCCCATAATATGTTTTCTTCTAGGTACCACCAAGTTATAGTAAATGTTAACTTTTTAATGGTTAAAGTAAGAAAAAATTATGAAGAAGATTCTTGCACTTACTAAAATAAAAGGCCTATAGTGCTACAGTGTCAATTTAACTAGCTAAAACTCATGTATGTGAATGAGTGACCTTTTTTTTTTCCCCATAATAGATTAAGAAAAAGATAGGTTACACTGAAGAGCATTAAGTATGATTAGAGGCTTCTCAGAAAAGCGTGCCTGGAAAAATATCTGTTCTGGACTAAGAACTGAACTAACATAGGTCTGGAAAGAAGTAACCATATTATTTTTTTTTGCATGTACAGTATAAATAAGCTCACCAAGTAAATGTATTTGTATGACAACCAATTAGAAAGAAACTGACTTCTACCTCAGATTATTTTCCTTATCTGTAGTTATCTACTTTCTTACTCTTAACAGAAGTGATTTAAAACAATTGTGGTATATCGGCAAGAGTCTGTGCATGAAATTCATCTATCTACATTAGAGCTGCTCATAACATAAAGGTAGCAAAAGCAGCTAGCTGATGTATTTACATTTCCTTAGAGCCAGCCAGACTGCAGGAACTGCAGTCGTGCCTGGGTGAGCCTGCTAGTTTGGTGCCAGAGCGCAGTCAGGAACAAAACCCCACACTCGGCGCCGCATAACACTGGGAACACAAACTGCACGCCCATGACAGATCCACTCCAGGTGTGCTCCTGAGGAGCTACCACCACCACTGGGAGCTCCTGCGTGGAAGACAAGACAATAGCAGCCCAGAAAAAATGCCGAGAGCATGCACAGTGAGGGCATGACATCCTGCCCCTCTGCCATGCTGCTCCATGTCCTTTGCTCCAGTAGGCACAGCCTGCGTTACAGCCAGGCTCTGATGCTGTTGTGTATCACTGTAGGGCCACAAGCTGTTCTAGGTTTCTAAAACTGCCTTACTGCTCCACTCCTACATAAGCCGAGACAGCATCATCAGGCCCTTACATTACACACATCAGCAGCCCTCTTCTGTTGGCAAGTAGCAAGAATTCACATCCTTTTTACTAGCACACTTTTGATGTGAGGAAATCTTAACCTTATCACAAAGGCCAGGAAGTCCCGGGCTAGGCTGGTAAGCAACTGCACACTTATTTTTCCTACAAGAAGTCTTCTGTTGGACTGGTGCTGGCAAGGCTCCCAGAGAAGTCATGTGTTTTGGCATTTACTCTTTCATTGCAGTATATGGTTCCTCTTGTAACTTCCCGATCTACTGCTTCTGCTTCTCTGAAGAAGCAAGCAGGTGCCGCTGTATTTGTTACATTCGCATCATGTTTCAGGACTTCATTTCCAAGAATGAGGAGGGGTGTTCAGAATTACTAAAGGAAAAAAATAAAGATTCGGTCTTCCTCAAAACTGCAAGCGTGAGGTAGCAGACCAAAGCACTACCTGCATCACCCCTTCACACTTCCCTAAGTTCAGAGAAACCTCTTCCAGCCCCACAAAGAGAATCACCCTGGCTGAGTGTCCTGGTTCGAGCCGAGTCCCACGTTGGGTGCCAATAAATCTGTCACGGTTTAAAGCTGGGCTGGCTATTAAACGAACAACAGACGCTCTTTGTTAACTCCCTCCCTTCCCAAAATGGACGGGAAAGAGAAAAGGGAAGAGACTTATGGGTTGGAAAGGTTAAAAAACAGCTTTAATCTAACAGCAAGAATTGTGTATTATGATAATGGGAAAACATGCACAAACCCAATATCAAGCTCCCACCACCACCGATGACAAATACGTCACCCAGACACTGTGGGGCACACCCCAGGAAAGTCCCAGACTGTACTCAGCAGCAGGCAGGAGCTGGATTCAGGATCAAAAGCAGAGTAATCGAGTAGAGTCCTCCTCAGCAGGCAGAGTTGGAGAGCAGCACCCTGCAACATCACCAGCCCCCCCTAACAGCCCCATACTGGGCTTAAATAAGCTCCTGGGCCATAGGTGTGGGTGGAAGCACCAGTTGAGGCTGCTTCGGGCCATTAGAGCCCATCAGTGCCCTGGCCATAAAGGGAGAGGGAGTGACCCTTGTGATCCCTCACCTTTATTCTGAGCATGATGTGTATGGGATGGAGTACTGCATTGGGGTCAAACCAGGACACTGAGAAACCTCAAACGTGAGAAATGCTCTGACTGACAAAACCTGGGGTGGGGCTCAAAAAAAAGCAGCTTTTAATCACAGGTCTCAACATGCAGAGTTGCTATCAAAACATCCACGCTACTATCAGAAAACACAAAACACATTAGGTGGATGTTTACTTATTGTACATGGGAAATGTTAAGTGCTTGATATAGTTTATCCAGTGCTAATGATCTCAGTGCACACGCTGCAGTAGCCTGCAGATCCTCACCTGAATTGCACAGCCAGGCTCCTGGAAAACTTGTTTCCCTCCACCATAACGTACATGAAACCCTAACCACTGAAAACATGGTATGTTTGAGCATTTAAATGAAGAGTGTTTAAATGCAGAGACAGGATTCAGGTGCTGCATAGCACTCCTAGTGTATTACTTCAATGTGGGTGCTCAGATTTGTGTGGGGATTTTTGAAATATGGAAGTGTAACTGAGGACTGCCTAGGTCATGTCTCAGTTTATATTTTATAGCTAAGACTTCAACATAAGACCTAAACTATAAAAGCTTAATCCTGTTATTTGAGAACATTCAGGTCGGTAGATGAATGCTGAAGAACACTACCAACAAGTGCACACGGGAAGATCACAGACTACCATTCCTTGAACACAGCTTAAAAAAGACTTCACTCAGGAAACGTTGTGGCAGTATCACGTTATTGTACTACCCTGAACTTTTGATTTTTTTGCAAAAGTAAAAATTGCTTCCTCATATCATTTCTCTCAGTACCTGAGACTTCAAGCTCTCTTTTTGGCAAGGCTTTGTCGCAGCTAATGCAGCGCTCAGGTTCGCTGGTACCTTCTTCATCTGGCATCCCCACTAATTCTTTTGCTTTTTCTGATGGTTGCAAAGCAGCTGATTGCACACATCTATTAACAGGGACTGGTGGCTGGAAGCTATCTTCAAGTAGCTCCATTTTTCTTTTCAAGGCACACAGAGTAGCATTGGATAATTGTACATTCAAACCAGACTCTTTCATACAAAGCACCCAAGGTTGACGAGGCTCTGCCTGTACAAGGCGGTCAGGGAGCTGATGAAACACGGCTTTTCTCTCTCTGCCTCACAGGCATATAAGTGGTAGCCCTCAACACAAGCTGAAATATGATGACTTTGAAGCTAAAACTCACTAACAGCTTTATTGTTTGGGTTCTTTCTCTCGCATAGACTAATTCAGGCTAGAAAAGTTGCCTTGCATTTCCAAAGTCCAAAATGAACCATATCCAAGTGTAGGGATTACACGGATTTCCTGCCAAAACCATGAAAATGACAAACTGAAAACTATGGGCTGTGTGCGTGTGGGTTTTTTTCCTGGTAAAGTATGCTTCTAACCTGTCACAGAAGATTTGGATGCAACTTTTATTTGTCAGAAAGCCACTCTCAGATACATGCCATGCTTTGAAGTCTTAGGTGAGAAATACTTCAGGCTGACAAATACTCACGGCCATGCATGGCAGCCAATGCTATGGAATTAAAGCTGAGATGGTCATGAGGGGGCTGGGGAGAGTGATGGGAGTTTACAACCCAGGCGGCTACTGAAGCAATGCTACTCAACTTCTGATGATAGTAAGTGGAAGGGAAGGAAGTGGGAAGGCCCAGAAATTTGACTTTACAGCTTCGTTTCTTTGTGCTGTTAACATAATCTATCCTGTCTTGATTGAGCAGGAAGAAATCACTGCAGAGAGAGAGAGCTGTTCACTTTAATGCAGGGGCACAAGAGGGCATACAGAGAAACTTCCAGGAGGGCAGAGAAAACAGCATGTCAAAATGCAACAGCATAATTCCCTCTCTGACTACACATATAGCTCCCTAAAGCACATCAAAGGATGTTACAAGAAAAAAAAAATCAGATACCTACTAGGGGAAAAAAAAAAAAAAGAGGTATTTCCTAGAGAAGCTAGCCAACAAAACCTTGTCTAAGTGGTGTATAACAGCAGAAGGAACTGCTGCTACTGTTATTCCGATCTCTTCCTTCACAAGAATATGAGCAGTCAGACTAGGTCACTACCTGGTTTCAGCAACTCCCCCTCACACTTTCCCCTCCTCGAAAGCGGAAAGGGGCACACAATGATCTAGCAGCTACTGGCAAACAGAGGTTTACCGACCGACTTCCTGAGCCAGAATCTGCATCCTATTTCATCGTCCTCTTCCTGAGTCAGCATAACAGCTTGCTGTATCCATGTACATTTTTTACCACCACAGCACAGCATTCGGCAGCAAGGGCAACGTGACAATAACTTTATTATTCTGTGTGTGGATAAAGTACTTCCTTTTGCTTGTCGTGAACCTGCTGTTCCAGTGTTTCACTGCGCATCCATTGGTACTTCAAGGCAATCATTTTCGATGTGCCATCTCAAGAGCGTTCATTGCCATACAAAAGTCTGCTCCCCACCAGCAGCCCTCTTCAAGTTAGAGAGCACAAGCCTGTTTAAGACTCCTGAGGAGAAGTTACTACCTACTCACTATTTTCTTTTTAACCTCTTTACTTTTAAATTTCTGCTATACAATCCTTGAGGTAACCAGACTGCATTCACTACACCAGATAGACACGCGCTGTTAGTTTCTACAGCAACATAATTTTTGGTTTTGCTTTGTCCTTATTCTTAGTCTTTCTTCTATTGCTGGCTGCTGTTCAGCCGATCACTAGAGCTAAAACCAAGAAGGAAACAGCAAGCCATAGTGACGGTCAATTAAGGGCATATGACCACTACTTGACCTTCACAGTGATGCTGAAATTCTCGGTAAACCATCAAGTGTGCATTTAGACTTAATTATTTCAAAGAGCTAGTGGTATTCCAGTACCAAAATGTTTTGGTGTTTTTTTTTTTTTTTTTTTTTTTTTTTTTTTGTCTGCCATCAGTTTGGAAAGAGTCACAGAAGACAGAGAACACAGGCGTGGATCAACCATCTCATAAACTCCACCTTCTCCCCTGCTGCCCCCTGCAGTGTCGGCTTGTGTTNTTTTTTTTTTTTTTTTTTTTTTTTTTTTTTTTTTTTTTTTTTTTTTTTTTTTTTTTTTTTTTTTTTTTTTTTTTTTTTTTTTTTTTTTTTTTGGGGGGTGGGGGTGGGGGTTTAATGCCATCAATGCATTTCTGAATGAAAGAGCTTCACAGACAGGCTTACATCAAAGTGGAGAGTTTGACAAAGGAATTTCTTCACATTTTTAGGCACTTAGAATTCCATGAAATGAAATTAGAAATGTTATTTTAGATTAACAGCTGATCTACCAGAACATTGTGTTTCCATTAGTAGTTGACACTGTCAACACTTGTATGAAATCAATGTGTCTCATTTGGAAGACGGGTACAAGCCAAAATAACAAAACATTTTAAGTTGACAGTATTACTCAAGGGTCCTGAAATAAGGTTGCATTTGTAAAGATATGAATTATTTGAGAAAGGAGGCTGCAGTAATGGTTTTAATTCCCTTGTTATGGTTAGTAGTTGAAAAGATGGCTTAGATGAACGCTGCATTTATTTTATGCATTTTAAAAAATCTAAAATAATTTTTGCCATACAAAAGCTTTATTTACATTTACTGTAAAGTCTTCACAGTCTTACAGACAAAATATTAGAAGAAAACATTATCAAGACAAGGCTTATAGGGAAGAGAGAGTATCAAAAGATATGAGTATAAAAAGACAGCTGACCAACTGATGACTTACACGGAGGAAATCTGCATGCATACAAAATCTTTAGTCCACGAGAAATCCATACCTCTTACCAGAAAAAGAGCCATACTTTTTCTAGTTTCATTATTTTATTTCACAAAGTCTTTGTATGTTGATAAATCTCACTTTGGTGTCCTGCAAGAACACCAAAACAGCATTTTGAATCATTGCCTTGGGCCGAACTTCACATGAAAATACTTCCTGAGGCTGTTCAAAAGGATGTTTGCCAACAAAGCAGCTTGTAAAGATGCAGACTGAGCAGGAGAAAGACAGACTGATATTATTTTCAAGATCATAGGAAAAACCCCTATACACTTCAGCCAAGGAAGACAAAAATTTCCTTTAAGTTTCCTGAACGTTTAAAGACAGCATTTATAAAGTTCTGTATGGTAAGAGCGCATTCCTAACGGCAACAACATCCCATCACACATCTATCAACAAATCCCTTTTGAACAGAAAGGGAGACGGATATTGTAGTTTATTCTCCACAATGGCTTTTAGTATAAATATATTTTTTCTTTTCAGAATTTAAAAGCATGCTTGAATCCTCTACTATACTGGCATAAAACAATCAATTGACCTGACTTTAATTACATCTGAACACACAGAATTCTTGATACGATTTTTTATAAAACAAGGTACGGCTGTCTTCATAATTAATGCTTTTTAACTGGAAAACTATTTTGAGTATTAAAAAGTAGAGCAGAAATTATGTTTGAGAAGTACTAGGAATAAGCCTTATATAACTTTTGACCTAAAGTAAACATTAAAAAAAGTGACACATATTAGAAAAGATACCTGATCATTTCTATTTTTATAGCATCAGTGATGGAACGGAAGAACTCAATTCCTGATTAACATTTAATGTACCATGTCTCAACACACTACCTGCTCAGCTTTATTTTGCCTGCAACAAAAATATAGCAAAAATCCATACTATGAATATTTAAGTATTTCAAGTACTTTTATGCAGAGTAACTAAAAGACATCCCAAAGTATTTCACATAACATAGAATTTAATCAACTATGTCTCAACTACAGTTACTAAATTAGAACTCATACAATGCGCTCTGCCATATTCCACCATGGTATTTTGTAGAACTAAACTGATATTTTCCTTTTCATCTGTCTTTTACCCATCCTAGCTATTAAGTAAACTTTTCGGTTTTTAGGAATAAGCATGTTCTGGACAATTCCCAGTACTAGGTTCAGGGTAATGGGCAGAAGGAAGAATAAAGATACATCATCTGCATTATTTAAAATCTAAAAATACACAAGAGTTTGAGAATGATGGAAAACGCATAGTGAATGACCAGGCTCCAGATAAGGACCATCTTACACTGTTGACAGAAAAACTGGTGGACCATCTATCAGTTGGATTTTGAGAGATGACCGAGAAGAATATCAGGCATAGATACTGTCATCCTTTCGTTACATAAGCAATTTTATTTACAATTTTATTTTTATTATTTTATTTTTACAATTTTAATGTTCAGGAACAGAGGACTTAAAATTTGCACAGGCAACTTAATCCTCCAGCCTCATCCACACATAGGAAAAGAAAATGTTTTCCAATTCTTCAATGCCTGACTTTGCAACCTGAATAATGGCTTTAAAAAGTATGAGTTGTTTGGTCTTATCTTCTAAACTCAAAATGGAAACCAATATTACAGAAACTCCATCATGTGGAAGTATACTGACCCCACAGAAATAACAAGTCTAATTTGAGATTTTATATTTCACTTACTAACCAAATGAAGTGAATGAAAGAGCAGCAGGCATGGGGGCCCCTGTCTGGAATTACATGTACTCTCTCACTCTGAAATATTCTGTCTCCTGAAACAAAACTATAGTCTGAGTCGAGGATCTTCTTGAGCTTCCAAAACTGAATACCAAGTGTTTCACTGCTCAGAAGCCAAGCAGCTATGCTCCTCCCAGTAACTGACAAACCAGAAACTCTGGCAGGCTGCCACAGAACACAAACCCAGAAGACCTTGCCCAAAACCAACCTACCTCATCAGATGCCTTTTGAGCTAAGGAGCCTAAAAACCTGTGCTGCAAGGCAACCACAGAAGCTGGAACAGATTTTAACAGAAGACTGTTCAGACCAGTCCCTAGAAGGAGATGAAAGACTATGTAAATGAACATTGTAATTATTTGGTAGACAAGTTTTGGTACTCAGGACTCACAGGTTTTATTTTTAGTTCTGAAAGGAAGTATGCTTTTTTTATGGTCAATCCCAGTTGGCCTCTTTCTGCTTTCACCACTCTTCCCACTTTAGCAAGAGAAATTACAGCACTTCTCGCTTCAGCTGCTCGTAGGTTTTCCCGTAATGGTTATATGAAACTGAGATGAACTGATACTTGCATTGTTATTCACAGATTTGTACAGGAGAGGTGGCCGCAACCAAAATTAATGCATAATTAATTTCACACTTAGCTTCCTACAAAATTCTGTCCTTACATTTAAAGAACAATCTACTCAGCTCAAGCAGTAAGTTCATAAACAGTATTAAGAGATGTATCAGTCAGATTTGTTTTTACATAAAGAAAGTGCAAGTCCTATAGAAATGGAATGGCTAGACCTTAGACACATTAAGGAAATCTTTCCACGTGCAAGTAAGTCCCTCACTACCTAGAAATACGACATACTGATACTACAGGGTTTCTTTCCCCCCCTGTAACGAGATGTATTTTTCTGTTCAAGTAATCACACTTTCTTTTCTTATTTTAAATCATTTTCTTACAACCAAATGAACAGAGGTTTGCACTAGAGATGCGTGCCATCCTGTAGACTGACGATCAGTGAAGAAGGCAGTGCTGTGACTCACCATACCCTCAAATAACCTCCAGACTGTTCCGACAAGAGCTGCAGCAGATCACGCTGGCTGCTGACTCAAACAGATGCAATACGCACAGCCTCGTTCCCTCGCAGAGCGCAGTGCCTCCTCTGTGCCATTAAGTATGATTCATACACAGCACATTGCCAAAAATCAAAAGAACAGATCAACATTAGCAGACAGCAAATTCTAAGTCTGCTCTTCTTTGAATATTACATGCAAATAACCTCTCGTATAATTCTGCATATAGCAACTTGCCTTTCAACCTCAGTAAGGATGTTACAAATTTACCACCTTCGGTAAAAACACACATCTGTTTTGACAATGTAAGCACCCAAAAGAAACATCACAGATGCCTGACACCAAAGTAAGGTAAACAGATGCCAGTGTTCAGCATCAACTGTTTGCTAATAGCAGACTGTGGTGAAAGCACTGACATCAAAAGTTGTTAAAACCACGTCCAAAAAACACCTTCAGATTTCATAGAATCTAACATCCATCTAGAACCCTCAGAAAACGAGCCAGTGCTTTGGTAAAAAAGAGGACATGTGAGAGAAGAGCTTTTGAGCAATGCTGTCAGACAGCATAGCATGAAACAGTTCCTGTCTTGACAAGAAAGTCAGAGAGACAGAGACTTGGTTAATAAGCCCATCCCTTTCAATCAGACAGGATGTGGTTCTACAATAAAGCAACACTATCGGCTCCATTAGCCTACAGTGCTGGAAACAGGTCATGAAAAATGTATTAATTTCCACTGCTCATTACCACTTTTAAAACAGCTTCCACATGCTTACCTATCACTTGCAGTATTTTTCAAGAGAATACTGTCATCCAGAGAGAGCAGCATTTCCTAACTCTAGATTTCTTAAAGAAGAAACAAATCCAAGAGTTAAACCAAATCTTTTTATCTGCTGATATTTTTATGAATGATGAATTGGTCCCTTCTTATGGTATAATGCAGGCTCTCAAACTAGAAGAATTGAACCTGCTGCCTAGAATTTAAAGGTTTCAATAGCAAGGATTTTAACTTTCAGTTTTCAGTGATCCAAATTGTGGGGTTTTTTCCCCCGGGTAAAACAATAACTAACTGGGACAGAAAATACATTTTGAGCTTGTTATTAATATTGAGATCAGCAAATAACTGCATGTGCATTCTATGATGCTACAAAAAACATAGAATCATAGAATCATTCAAAAAATCATTCAAAAATTTTCTCCAGTAATACTCGAGATCTGTATTGGAACCGACTAATAGAAATTTAGAACTCTCTTTTTCCCCAAAAAAAATTTATCATTAAAGGATGATGTCAATTGCATAACCAATACTTATAGGTCTTTAGCACTCCATGGCATAAATGGAAACATCCATTTATTTACATATCTATCTCTATATCTCTCTATTTTTTTAAATCCCTTTCCCCAACTTGTCCTCCATAAATTCAAGATGTGGTAAGTCATTGTGTTTTGGTATTTAGCTTACTGAACCTTTTCCTGCCTTTTTCTGTTTTTACAATGAATAAGAACTCCGTCAAATTATGACAGCCTGCATATTGTAATAAATACGAATTTACAATGTTTTTTCCATTAAAAACACATACAGAAACTGCCAATATGTAGGAAACATACCTACCAAAAACAATTAACCTTTATAACATATTTCTGAGAGTGGCTTATACTCAATGAGTAACTTATTCCCCTCCCATACAAATCATGGTCCTCCCTCTGTCAAACTGAAGATGAACAAGAGGCTTAAGCATCATGCTCAGCGCCACAGGAGTGTGATGGGCTTTGTGGTAATATCCAAGCTCTTAGAAGTTCCAGTGAATGCTCCTCCCAGAGATGCAATTCATTCCCGTGACGTGTTAGAGCAGAACACCTTGGGGATTGCACCACCAGCCCCAAATGGGATTTTGTGAGGATTCAGCTCCCATACTGGGATACCTGAGAATATCACGGATTAGTCACCCGCGGCTCACAGCAAGTCTCTACCAGCCTCTCCAGCTGTGTACGGACAGGGCTATAAATAGGAGAGTTGTTCAAGCAGCCACAACAGACTTCCTTTCACCGAAAGCCTTCCAGCAGCTTTGTTACCAGCCAGAGAGCAGAGCTGCAATAAAGGCACATCAGACATGGCTGCATTTCAGCCATGGAGATTGCACCCTTGTCAGGGGACTGAACGTAAGCTGTCTCACGTAAATGCATGCTTCGTCACTTCAGTGAAGCATTTTCTGGAGGCAACTGCATACTGTGTGTCCTGTGGACTGCTGTGACTGACCACGTACAGGCAATATTGGAACGCAGCATTCAACTTCGAAAACGGAGCTGTGGAGAGTGACTGGAACAATTGAAACATCCTGTCCTGTGAGGGTAAGGGAGACTACTTAAAGGAGCTATTGTTAGCAATCCCATACTCCACAGAAAATGCAAAGCTCTGGTTCCCCTGTCCCCAGACTGACTCACTCACGTGGAAAGCAAAGCTCTAAGAGGGGCAGGCATGCGCCCTATGTACAAGGCAGGGACCAGCACCACGAAAACAGAGCTGAACAGCACAAGAGGGGACCCACGATCCAGGACACTGAATAAATACCAAATGGCTCCAAGGAACTGTAAAGGGAATAAAAGAGAAAGAACAAATGGCACATTGACATGTTGTGTCTACATTTGTAATGTCTGCCTTTTTTTTTGTCTAGACTACTATGGTTTCAAGTTTCTTCACAAAATTGAGGTTACTGAAGCTGAATTCTTAGCAGGCTGTGGAACCAGAGTTCCCACAAGGGGAGTGCTTTGAGAAGGGAGGTTTGAAGCTAGCGAGAAACCTTTAAGGAGAAGAGGTTTTAAGAAGCACTGTTTTAAGACAAAGCTCCATCAGTCAGGAGCTGGCAGAGGACGAGATGTCTGTGCTCTAAGCCCTGCGCCTGACCTCAAAGAACATGTTCTACCCACTGCCCTGGCAAACCGCAGTATGGGCACAGGATTCAAAAGTGTGGTCCAGAGGACCTTTTATTTGTTATGGCCACAGGAAGAAACTCATCACCAGACTGTTATATATACACATGTGAATTTCCTCAGAAATCTGGTTAGCCTCTTCTAAAATCACTTCAGAAGAGGCTGTGCAGCTCAGTTCCTGAAGGGTTAGGAAGTACTGGGAATGAAAAGCTTTTTCTGTGTTACATGGAGAACATCTCCAATCTGACCGAGGTGACCTCCCTACAGTCATCAGTCTTGTGAAACAGATCCTTGCACAAGACCCAGCAAAATGAGGAAGAAAACTGGGGATGAGAAGGAGAATGGAGCTGAACAGTGTATCCCTTCAGCATCGTATGTGTCTGAAGTGAGGAATTTGTAGGCATCGCAGACAAGGGATCACTGATTCCTCAAACCTAGAGTACACTGTGAAGAATTGGTGAAACAGTAACATTGCTTTGTTGTGACTATCACCCAAGTTCCTTAGTCTTTGTTACGCAGAAGCAGCATGGGGGGTTCCCTGCTTTCAGTTTTTCTTCCAAGAGGTCCGATGAAAGCTGGACCAGTATGCCACTGGTAATCTGGGACTCTACACAAACATACATACTTCTTTCAGTAGCCGCACTGCTCTTCAACATCCCACCTGGAATCAAGGCAAGGGATTCTCTCCAAGAATGGCAAAAATGACAGGATGAAAACATCACCACAGAGGAGCAAAAGGAAAAACCCAGTGGGCTCCATCATATTCTGATCTGCAATCTTTTGTGGCAGCAGTAATCCTCCTTTCAAAGGTAAAACAGAGACAACAGCTACCACCAGATATTATATTATTCTGTTTATCACAGCAAGTAGGATCTATGTGCTCTGGTGAAAGAGCACCATCATTTTAACCACCTTCAGTCTCTTCTTGCTGAGGACAGGGAGAACAAAGACTCCCCCTTTTGACACCACTGAGCTCCTGCAACAGTTCTCTGAATCTGGAAGATGATGACCTTATATTCTGACAGTCACTTGCCTGAAAAAGCTATGTTTTAGTGTATACCTCATTCTGGCTACAGGTGGGGAAAGAGTGAACCAGCAACTGCTGGACACTGAGTCTTATGTGCTAAGAAGTTCAATCTAGACAAACAAAAGCTGATGCTGAAGCAGGAGAAAAATAATCAAAACAAGCAGAAGAAATGATAAGCAGCACAACTACACTGCAATGTTTGCATTCTTTCCCCAGTTCCACTCACACCCAAGGTTTTTTTTGGTCTTTGCTGCCGAATTCCCAATTCCCTTTTTTCCCTACCAGCAGCCTCCATCCCAACACAAGCCCCTCGGACAGCTCTAGAAGCACCAACATCGCTTGCACTGTTATCAAACAGCAGCAGACAATTAAACCAGGCACCAGTTGTAGCTTGGAACCAAATACGAGCACAGTTCAATAGACAACTCTACTGCTTTCACACCTATCCCATTACTGATGTTACCTCCTTTCAAACAGTGATATACAGCCTCCTATCTCAAAACAAGCAGCGCATCCTGAAGGCAAAGGAAATAGCGACTGAATCCTCCTTTTTCAGCTGAGCAGCAGTCCCAGTAGGCAAAAGAAGAATTATAGAATAACATATAGCCAAATTTTTGCATGACTGATAAAATCTTATCACAACTGGAAATCAGACAAAATTGGGGGAAAAAGTCTTTATTATTTCTATGCCTAGGGATCATAAGAAACCACAACTGGACTCACCTCCTGCCACAAAGCTACTCAAGAGAATGACTTCTCAGTAATAAAACTGTATTTCCAGCCTTCATGGTAGCAAGTTGAGCCTAGAACTATCAACAGGCTGCAAATCATTGCTTGCGTGAGTCTGGAGAAATGATTCAGATCTGTAAACTGCCCCACTAATCTTAAAGCAGAGCACTGAGCACTGAGTCCATGTCCATGTGGTGGAAACTCTGGCTTTTCTCCACATACAGCATAAAGATTAAATTTTTGCTAACGAATTTCATCAGTTGGTCGCAGTCAGGAACTACGTTATTTCCCCAATGCTACAACTTGCAAGCTCGTCTCTCAGAGGCTGACTAACCTGCAAGACAGTTCAATGAGCACTAAAATGTAAAGAACAAAGAGAACGCAGGTTTTGTCTGCATAGCAGAAGAGCGGAAATACAGTCTGATGAACTGATGGAAGCCATCTTGGAAGGAGGAGAATGGGGACAGAAATCTATGCAGAACAAATGATGTCAAGAGCATGATAAAACCCACTGGCCAAGAATTACACCAGTTAAAAACATACAGGATTGAAAATCATTTTACATATGGATTTTTTTAACTTTATTTCCACTACTCTGATGGGAAGGCTGTTTGAAGACCACACTGATTTAAAAAAAAAAAAACCGAACACCTGCTAACCTTGCTTATTACAGTTAATTTCTGGTGATTCATACCCACATTCTCATGTCTGCCTTGGAAGCAAAAAATAAGCCTCAGTTTCTGATAAATTATCATTACTGTTTTTACCTGCATACATGGTTACCAATATTATTTGGCTCCTCACAGTTTTGGATCATGGTTGAAAACAGAATTTCAAGAGAGAACCAAGTATCTGCTTTGGCCTAACGGCTTATTTTCCATACGAAATTTGATATAAACAGTTACTGGATTTTCTCCATTTACTTTTTATAGTCAAAATGTTATTGCTGGCCAACACAACAGCAGTATTCAGAATTTATTGTGTTTTATAAATCTTGCAAGGACTTTCCTGTTATCACCCATCTTCATCTCTCATTTATGAAAATAAACAGATCTTTTAGTTCATTTCAAAGACAAACTCTAAAGACATCTACCAAAATCTGGATTACATTAATTGAAAGAACTATACTGAAACTGTACTGAGAAAGCAAACTGCAGCTAGTGGTTTAAACTCATAATGTACATGCTAAGACTCTGGTTAAAACCAGTGAGAAAGGTCCATATATGTTAAAAAAAAAAATCCCCAAGAGAAAGTCACTAGCTATTGACTGCCTTTCACAGTCTCAATGTGCCAAAAACATCCACAGCTAATAGACATGTACTTTCTTTATGCCATTACTTAGATTGAAAAAAACCACCCCAACACCACCACATCAGTGTCACAGTGTAAATACATATATACTAAAGCATATGTTTAAATACCTTTAATATATAAAAGGAAGTGTTTAGAATCCTGTAAAACCAGAGAAAAAGCCAGTCTGTCTCCCTTACTGTTGAAAATTTGCTTAAAGTAACACAAATAGAAAGACCTGGGTCAGGCACTCAGGCACTGAACAACTTAGTTTTCTAATTCTCTTGGTAGGTAAGATGTCATACACTATACAGGACATCCAATAGCGTTAACCTCCCCTGTCTGGACATGTGGAAGTGTTGCCCTTCCTGCTTTCATTTGTACTTTGTACATGCATTTGTAACGTTGAAGGAGATGACATTGGTCATTTTGCCACTTTGAAAGGAAGCTTAAATATTCAGACGAGGGTTTAAAAGGCCAAATAAAAGATACAGTGGTTATTCTAATAAATAATCTAGTTTACAGTCTTATGTGTGCCAATAATGTCATTTGTATTGAAGGAACTCCAAGTACATCTATCGTTAAAAGATTGTGCAATTGCAGCAGCCAAAGATGTTGAAATCGACATTCTACAGCAGTGGCAGTAATTTCAGAGCTGCGTGCCAAAATATGATTAATCACAGTTCACCAGGTATTCTGATAGTAACACAGGGAAATAGCTTGTTGTAGAAAAAACATGATCAGTTAAGAATGCCAGCAAGCCCCCCATAAGCATAACCTTCTACTAGTACGAATATCACAGCGCTTTATATGCAGATTAACTGCCAAGATATAGGTTATATATATAAAGGACAGAAGCCCAAAACTGTTAATAAGAGAGCATATGGAAAACTGCTTCTTCCCTAAACAAAGCTCATCTGAGATTATGCAGTTCTGAAACTGCTGCTTATTCAGACAGAGCTGAGCTGCATTTCTACCTAACCACATTTTGGAGGGGGAGGAAAAGCAGTAAAGAGTCACAGCAGGTTCTCTATATACTACACATACTGGCCAGGCTTACAAAAATCATCTGCAATCCTTTCACCTGCAAATCAAGTAAAATGCATTATTCTGCTAGGACTGCACCAGTCTTGACTAATCAGATACTGCTGCTGCCTGCAGCTACCTTCACCAGCAAACTCGATGGCACGTGGTGCAGGTTCATACAATTCTGTCTGTCTAGGTGATGCCTGACAGAAGTCAGTTTGCTACACACAAGTTCTGATGCAATCTCAAACCTCAAACATCCATAAAGCCCTAAGTACTTAATAAATGCACACAGCGATTCTATTTTAGTTTCACGTTATTTCCAACACAACGACGTTCTAAAAGACTTTGCTGACTTAATTTAATTACCCCACAATCATCAATAACTTGCCGGAAGTATTTCTCATTCTCTCCATATGAATTAATTGCACCAGGAGTCTTAGAAGATGACTGCACACAAATACCTACCACTCTAAGTGCCAATAAAGGATCAATAGTGAATTCTTTACCAGCTCTCAAACTACCTTGTAAATGCTTCTTACCCCAAAAGTAAATCAGTATCTGTTAGGTCTGTCCTGAGTAATCTACAGAAGGAGACACTCTGAAAGCCAAAGGTGCTGCCCAGTCTTCACCATTAAAACGATCAGCATCTTGCTTCAAACTTCAGTAACCACCGGATCCTGTCAAAATTGTAGCAGCAGTTCACAGAGGTGTCAAGACCTCTTCATGTACAATCCACTACTAACAAGATTCCTGAAAGGAAATGTGTTCTGGTGCATCTTCAAACTATCCTTTCCATAAGATGCATTCTGTCGTTTCTGATAATCTTCAGATAAACACAATGGGGAAAGAAGTTGGCTTTAAATTTAAAAGCAATAAAAAAGTTTTATGAGTCATTTAGAATACTTAGAAGTACTATGAGTACTAAAAGCATTGGAATTCAGAATAATAAGATACTATAAGTAAAATCCTACCTGGACAAATAGAAGCACTGGAACAAAAACCAACAAGCTTTAGCTCAGTAACAGAGCCTCACTAGAACACTGGTTAGAATAAATACACCCTATTCCAGACAAATACACCAAAACACATAGGAACATTGTTCTCTAAGAAACCATTTATACTCTAAAAGGCAAAATAAATGTAAAAAATTCCATAAAACACATAAATGGATTTTGGTTGCATTCATATTAATATATAGTTTTATTACTATACTTTCAAAACAGCTAAATTCATCAACCAACGATAAAAAACACCATTCAGCTCATTTCAGGATTCAGCTAAATGTTTCAGTGATTCCAAAGGCATCCATCCAGTCAGCCCTACAAATCAGTATTTTATTCCTATTGCGATGGTACTAATATAGTTTGTAGTAATTCAGTATATACATTAAAACTCCCAAAGCCCTTCAACGAAATATGTAAGAATTTCTCAAAGCCATCTGTAACTAACCACGAACAGAAATAATTCTGCATCATTTATTAAAATAAATGAGGTACTTACCCAATGTCTTAGACTCAAAATTGATGAGAAATCTTAAATTAAAATACTTGGTCAAGAGTTTGTCAGAATGATGCATTATACATAAGAATAGTTCATTTTTTTTCTTAAACAGTTCTGTTCAAACATTGAAAACTGATGTTTCATGTAAATTTCTAACCATTGCTTAACTAATGGACCAAGCCTTTTCCATAAAGCAATCCAAATAGAACACAAAAGCAGCTAATAAAAGAACAAAAAGCTTAATAAAATACTTTTTTTGCCCATTACTAGTGTAGACCCTATGACAGTCAGTAGACAAAAAATAAACACTATACTGTTAATTGTGTTAATAATTCATCTATCTGTAAATAAGAAGTCAGACTTACTCCAGGTTACATGAGGTCAGCCATGTTTCTCTAGTAAAATATTAATTTCTGCTAAAGGATATTATTTTCAAACAAAGACCCATTCCCTAATCAACAGTAGGCTATTTTTGATTGCTTACAAAGTCAAGACTAATGAATATTTTTCTGAAATTGTTTTGGTTCCTAAAGACTTTATATAGCTCTAAATATATAGTTCTTAACATTGATTCACTTTCTGGTATTAAAGGTATTCTACGTAATAATGCTTTCAACATGCTATGCACACTGAATAAGATAAAACATCTTCAAGAATTGTTGAAGTAACCTCAAGCTTTATTGCAGATAAGATAGGGGCAAAAAAACCCAAACATAAAACCAAGTTTCACTGTACGTCCTTCCTCCACTATTCCATGCAGCAGAGGGCAGAAAAGCAGAAAGTGCTGTAAAACCAAGATATGACCAAGTGGTTGTTTCTCAATACCTGATGAATTTCAAAAAATTAAACAGGTCCAGTGTTGTTCATCATTTGTTTAAGACTGACATCATCCTAACAGGACACACATTGCAAAGAGAAACACAAACGTCCTCAGTTTAAGTTTTTGCCTTTTCTTTTAAGAAGTCATTGAGAGTGTATTTGCCATTTCTAGCCCTTGACTCAACTTCCTGATTTGGCCAGCACCTGGAAGGATGTTAATCTGAGGGTACGAGAAAGGAAGTGGTAAAACAATATGCTCCCAGCCCTGGCCTCTGTGTGCGCAGAAAGAATGGATTTTAAACCCATTGCAGACAATTAGATGTGGCATGTAAAATAAAATTTTTTTAAATTAAAAAAGGAGAAGAAAATTGCTTAGCAGAACAAACCTGTGTCTTCAGCTGCTTCCTCCTCCATCCTTCTATCCCCATCAATACTCCCTCACAGTTCCAATTAGCTTGTGATTACCACCGAATCACATCTTAATTCTTCTCATTATGAGTAGCACAACCTGTGGCCAACCATCATTTCCATTCCTCCAGCTCAGCCGGGGCACGTGCAGAGCCACCAAATCTGAGAAGGGCTTCACAAACACCGATGAAATCCGTGTGGACATAAATGCTGCAACACGAAGTTCAGAAAGTAACACGTGTTCCCATACAAACACACCCCTGGAAGGAACTGGCGAGTACTTCAGGAGACTGCTGTTATGACAGCGAAGCCAGGAATAGAGGACATACTGGTTTTACTGGTTTGGTTTTTGGAAAACAAAAGTGGTAGTTAGTTTGTCAAAGAATGAAGTTACCAGAAATTTTAGGACACTTAAGATATAAAATACAGATTCTGTCCAGCTAGCTTCCTCACACAGGTTAAACACCTGAAGCTGACAGGCTGTTCCTGAACTTCTCTCCTATGTTCAGTTTTCTCCTTAGAAGTTATGATAAATTTACAAACTGAACATACCTGATATACAACATCAAATCGGTCCTAGAACAACTTAAGAGGTATACGAGGTTGCTGTGGAAATTTGACTTTTCATAGTCCTCAAGAAACTGCCATACATGAAAACAGATTGTTCGTGATAAACGTTATCGTGCAGAGCCCATTTATAATGTTTTAGTACCTATGACAAAGAAGAAAAAAAAAAGACAACCTTTTGCTCCAAGTACTTGATTTAGTTTGTTTTAGTGTAACTGAACATGCAGCATCTGCCAGCAAAAGAAGTTTCTGATAACAGTAGCTACCTACCAATATCTCATTTCAAAATCTTTTTCAAATGCAGACTCCCAAGAGCACAGAACGATAGAATGAAATAAAAAAATTAATAAAACAGAAGTGATCAAAACTATTCAAGTAGAGACAATGCATAATAGTAATAAACAATAGGACTTCATTCTCACATATATCCCAGCTTAGTTCACAAGAGCTAAGTGTAAACTGTAACAGAGTATTTTTGTGCAATGGTGGGAGGAGCATGCGTGTGTCTACACACTCCAGGGGATAGAGCTTGTGAATCTAACTGAAATTGAGAGGGTTAAGCCAAAGTACCAAAAAGGGGAGGTAGCAGCACTGTCCCTTTCAGCATCCGTGAGAGATACGTTAAATTCAGTGTGAAACCACATCCGCAACACATTAAGATGAAAGGAAGTTAGGTTTTTGTTTTGCCTTTAACCTGTTTGCAAAGCAGAAGCACTTTAAAATTACTACCATAGCACTATTGAGCTCCAGCTCTGAGCTGCAGAGCTGATTTTTCTCTCGGGATCTGTCAAAATCACATGAAGGAGACAACCTTTTCCTCCCAACAGCCTAGCCAGCATCATGAGTAACACGTTCACCCCACAAGGTGAAGAAATTATCATTTTGTCATTTCAATTTCCTTATCCCAAATACTAACATTCTTTTCCACACCACAAGGGCTCGAAGGACTAAAAAGTCTTCCCCTGTGTCTTCTCCCCAATCCATGTTGTCAATTCTCTTTCTGAATCTAGCAACACAAGATCCCCCACCATCGCGTCCTCTGCTTATTCAAAACTGTGAAAGATCATACCCAGCAACAAGACCCGCTGCTACTGCTGTAAAAAGAAGTACAGCTCTACAAGAAATTCCCAGAAATCAAGATAATATTGTTTTGCAGGCCTCAGGTCTGTGGTGAATTAAGAAGCTAAAACACTGCCATGCAATCCCGACATGACAAAAAATGCTCTGGAGTCACTCCATAGAAAAGGGGACCTTAGAAGCAACAGTTGCCTTGTTTATATACACCAATAACCAAAATCCAAGTGGAGCTGAAATATTTGCTTTCCTAGTACCATGAAAGAAAGCTTCCTTCAGATTCTCAGTACTTTACAAAAATGATGAACTTTTACTCTAACCTAGCAAAATGCAATGTTTGGCCCTGACTGCAACATTTTTACTTCATCCAGACATTCATTTCACCTGAAGCTCCTATGTCTCGGCTTGCAGGAGAACAGATTCTATTCACACAAGGCCATATACATCCAAACAGTAAGGTGTAAACTACTGAAATACTTTCTCAGAAAGGGTGCTTCATGTTTTAGTTGGGTTCTCCATGCTGTATACACTTAAGGCAGATATTGAGACTTCATACAGTGCATCACAGGGTTCATGATGAAACCCAGAAGATGCTGCTGGAATTCTGGGAAAGGTGAAAAAGAAACTCATAAAACTCTAATTGTGCCTTCCTTAACTCAAGTCAGCATAATGAGAGCAGTGCTTCAGTATTGCACAGCTGACAAGTCATTAACGCACAGAAGCAGCAGTGGAGATTTTAAGAGTGGGTGGCTTTTGAAATTAGCTGCCAAGTGGATTTGAGAGGTATAAAGCCCAGCTGCTCGTCCCCACCATCACAAGAACACCAAGCAGTTGCTTGTGGATGGAAGTCTTCTGGTACAGCTTTCCTCATTCTGAACAGCCACCATTGGGATGGAGGACAAGTACCACGCCGACATCCTTCCCTCACTGTACAGCCTCTCAACAGATATAGGTCAGCAGATTATTTTTTTCAAATGTTTTTAATACATAGAGAAAAATTTTATGTTTGTGTGTCTATATATACACACACATATCTATAAATACATACCCACACATATATACACATATTAAAAATGTATATATTTGTAAGTCATCATTTATATAAACAACAACAAATAGACAGTGAGTGACCAGACTGACAGAGGTACACAAAAGGCACTGCAGGCATTCATTCATTCTTCCAAAGCCCAAGCTCGGGAAGTTGAATTTACAAAATACTGTGCCGAAATAACCAACTGCATCCACATGGCTATATTCTGCTCACCACTGTATCTCCAAAGTTGAGCTGATCCTTCTAGTTCATTGAAGAAGTTCAGAGGATCCAGAAAGCTACAAAGCAATTTGTTTTCTTCAGCAGAAATGGAAAATTTGTTCTCACAAATGTTATGGAAAAAAAAAAAAAAATCAAAGGCTGAGGACTTTCCAGTCAATTCCACAGGACCCAGCATAGCTCTTTGTTTTTATACCTGATGATGCTGTGGAGTAAGTCAAGACTGAAGCTGGAAATGTGAATGCAGTTCAGATACGATACACTAACTATGATCTGGTTAACTTGAGCATCAACAGGAGTATAACTGTATACTGAACCAGTTATAAAATCAATATGTAAGCAGTTATCCTGCACCGAGCTCCCCGCAACTGCAGCTGCTCTGTTTCAACGATCTAGCTTGAATATGGAACCTTGAGAAGCTTTACGTCTGTCTTTTACATGAACACATACAAATTATTACCAGCATTTCACTGCTCTCCACCTTTTAAACAGGTGACACAGGCACACTCATAGAAGTACTGCTTAGTGTTGCAGCTGAAGGAAGCTAAACATATCTAGTTAGTTGATTTGCCTAATCCTTGAAGAACAGTAAGTGCTTTACCACCAGGAAAGAACCTGAAGTACAGGGACCTCCAGGATGCCGTGACATACTAAAGCAGCTTTCTCTAGAGGAGCTGCCAAAATGGCAACTCCAGGCCCAAGTGATCAAAATGACTTGTGCTACTGTTATTTTAAGGCTAGTCTAGAAAATACTCTATTTTGTCTGGAATTCTAGCACTCCTGTAAATGAATTTTACATTAGAAACAATTCTTAGGATAGCACTTAACTACAAAAAATATTGTATGTATTTTATATATGGAAGCATGCTTTTACAAAACTAAATCCTTTTGAATAAAAAAGAGTCTCCATTGCTTAGATGTCCAAGTTTAGCAAGAAGTAAAAAACAAAAATTAAGTACAAGCTCATTAGCCAACACCTTAAGACTAAAAGTATTGGAACAAACAATGCAGTAGCGTAAAGTGCACAGGAAGTACCAGGGCCACATACAAGTCAGCACTGCAGTGAGGCTTTCCACTCCGTCACTCATTTCCAGAGTGGGAAGCCACAGGACAACACCCATGTTTCACAAGGGAGCATCTGGGGAGGCAGACTTCAGTTTATGGCTGTTCATTTGGGTCATGTCCTGGGAAGGTAATGGCCTCTGCTTAGAAGGCTGTGTGGAAAGCAGTGGCTCTCAGTAAGCAGTTGTTTTAAAAAAGCAAGTGCCAAAGTACACAGGCGGGACGTGGTACTGCTCAAGACATTTATGTTCTGTGGGAATATTACAGTAACGTACTCTCCAGCAAAGTAATCTTTGAACCATCTCCAAGTGCTGTTTCTGCATGTTACTGTCTTTCACAATGCAGCAAAAATCAGGTCATTTATGCTCTGCTGAGTCAGTTACTTAAATATTCTCTTCCCCAAGCTCCAAAGTGTTTTAAATCTTCTCCAAGAAGCTGACAGTTTCCAAGCATTTTCTCCTCTGTTGTATATATCTCATCTTTACCCCAGATTAGCAAGGTATACAAGCACTAGAATTCTGATGCAGGGAATGCAGAAGCTGAAAAAAATCCACTATTAATTTTTGATTGTTCTCCCTGGAAGCAACAGCATTTCCTCCCCTCAAATTTGAAATATTCTCAAAGTTTTAACTTATTTTTAGGACTCGGGAGACCAGGTCTTCTCTCTGCCTTGTTCTCCATAGCCACGGTAGCCCTTTGTGAACTTATTTCTTTTTACTGCTAGAGTATTTTGGGTGTCTATTGAGGATTTAATCGCACTATCTGGCAGTATATACCTCTTTTTCGTTGTGCAGAGGGAGACCAGGCTGCAGTGAAGTAACTGAAGGGGGGTGTTAGCAGTATCTACAGAAACTCCTGACTTTGAAGGGAATCAATCTGATCTGGGGACCAACATATTAAAGAGAAACTTACTCAGAAATGCTAAAATTAGACCATCAAGACAAGGAAGAAAACAAATCCTTGAGAGAGTGAAAAAAGTGGTAGTGCGTCACGGTATAAACATGAATGAACAAGGGACCTGTTCTACTTTCCATCATTATGCCAAAAATAAAGAATTTGATTTGTCTCAAGAATCTTTGGAAGCTCTATAGAAGCTTGTTGTTCAATCCTTCTTCTTTAATCGTGACACAAATGTCAATAAACTGGCACTTTGTAAGTATTTGCTTTATAATCCAACATAATCAAGCCAGCTGAAGCAGAATGCTGTCAAGCAAAAGGATTCTGCAATTGACAGCTGGGACAGAGGGGCAGGGAGGAAGGTAGGGAAAGACTACATAAGGTCAGAGGCCAAGTCCATCCTCCACGTGTCCATGAACACTTCTACTCCTATACTTTACCACCAAGTACCCTAAGATGCAGTCAGCAGATGAACATACGTGCTCATTCACATCTAACCAGAATAAACCCATCCACTACCACCCAGAACAAACCCCACCTCATTCTTCTGCAACACAACCTCCTCATTATTAGCACAATGGTCAGACTGAACGCCCACACTCCCACAGGTGCCACTGGCACTGTCCACCGCAAATCAGCTCCAGATTATCACAGTGGAAAAGAGCTAGTCATTGCCAACGAAGACCCACTCTTTGTCCCTGGTTTTGTTATAAGCCTGGCTAAAGCTCTATATTCTTGCAGAGCCCTGGACAGAGTCCCAGGAAAGACTGTTCTCAAGCCACTGGTTTAGCAATGACTTCACTTGTTCCAAGAAAAAAAAAAGAGGCAAACAGACACACGCTCTTTTTTTCACTGGAGGTGGGAACAGATTGAGTTGCTTCTGCAGCTACCCTACGAGACAAGCATATTCAGGATCCCCTCATGAAAAATATTTTAGTTTTTATATATATATATATATATATACTCTTCAGAAACATACAATTGCGAGAGAACCAGTTCTTGCTGTATGTCAGCACCAAAACTGGTAGCGATACAGTTATTGCAGACCCTTGTATTAGTTGAGATCATAGGGCCAATCTCTTGGTTTGACAAGGTGAGTCCTGTAAAGCTAGCAAAACAATGTCTCTATTCAAACCAACAGAGAATTAGTATGGATTCTTTTAATGTATTATGTATTAACTCATACTGAATTTACAAGCAGCAGTGTTTTATTTATAGGTATAACAACAGGCAACACATACTTTACAAAATAAACCATACCCAGTAGAACACACGAAACCCCTGACCTGTGCCTGTACGTAACCTTCCCAGGCACATAGCTCTGCCCTGACAGCTAAATGCACCATTCCCCAGTCCTGTTTTTCATATTGGGCTGAGTCAAACTGTTTCCTCCTTTGACATCTACCCTGCACAAGACTACCAGTTTCTTCCAAAATAAAAGGCCAAAATAAGATAATACTTTCCCTTCCCCTGTTCTACAGTAGTCTCTTCCTTTCCTGCTGCAAGTGCCAAAGTGTCTCACGTGCACTCCCACTCAACGTATACACTTTTCCTTACCTCCAATTGCAATCCTTTTCTTTCCAGCCTCTTGTATTCTCCTAGGTCCTTTTCCTGAATGTACAAACTTGCCACAATTTATCCATCTTGAAGTCCTTTAATTGTAATTGCATTTTCAATCACTCTTCTTTCCTGATTTTCTTTTCAAGATGATGGGAATATGCCCCTTAAAATGCCTGTCTTAAATTTCTTTCATTTCTATCCATAGGCGTTCAATGATTCATTTTAGCACATTATTGAAGTTTCTAAAAACCCTCTTCCCAAACAAAATAATTAAGAAAAGGCACTCAGTCCACACCTTCCTATACCCTAAACATATAAAGCTGATGCTGTTTAAAAAAGTGAACTGCTATCTAAGTGTCTACCATGGTGTCCTCTCCCATTTAGTCTACCACCTTAAATTTTGCTTCCACGTTATTCTATTATTCCTTAAAATGTCTCTAGTGGCAATCTGTCCTTAGCCCTCTATGCTTTATTTCTAGGTATTTTAATATGCAATTAGAGAGAGAGTAAACTCAAACTGACAGCTCACAGAAGCATTCTGTTCTGTCCACATTAAAACCTTGGCTCCAATTTGTTCACCCTGCCCACACACTTACTTCCATCTCCCTTCTTTGCTGCTGAGGGGATATCATGGTACTCCTAAGACTTCAGACTGAACTGCATCATAGGTATGATTTTATCACTGATCTCAAATATCCTAGTATCCAAATTATTTCTGCATCTCTAAGATCAATTTACTCCTCCTAAAATACAACTATTCTTATCCACCCACAGATCAAAATTTTTTATCCATCATCTCAATTATTTCAAAGTTGTTTCCTGAGGAATTAAAAAAATTAATTTTACCTCAGTTTTGATGCACTGGTAATTCTCCTAGCCCATCATGTTGAGACCATCGCTCCGCTCTTTTTGTATCTTTATGACACATTCCTTCCTCCTGTTTCCCAAACTAAGTTGATGCCTTCAATTTCAACACTTTATCTAGGCTACTTTTCTTAATCCCCTAGTGTGGAAAAATACACCACTCACTCCCACTACCTACACTTTTTAAGTTTTCAAAATCCGTACTTTCATTTTTTCCTATGCTACCCCTTTAGCCAAGAAGTCGTCTTCTGCATTAACATCTGTAAAGCATCTCCATTACTATAGGTGAACAAGTGTTGTTTATCAAACACTCTCTTCACTAATATACCGGCTACACTTATGTTGACATCACTTATCACTGCCTTGTCTTCATGCTTCTTGATAGTCTTTTCTTCTATGCTTGTAAATATTCCGCATGCAGGGTGATTTCAATTATACCAGCCAGCTAGGCAGCGAAGAAGTTCTCCACTCTTTCCAGAAAATCATCTCACAAGAAGGAAAAGTGTTTGATTACAGCATGACCAAGCTGAGGCACTACACTTCCTCCCTCGTTCAGACTTGCACAGTGGCCCAGAAACAGGTATCTAGTCAACATGATCAGAGTGACCCCGATATGATGAAGCATGTTGCTGTCAATATGACTCCAGGCTCATTTACAGTCAACTTTTCACCTTTGGCATGAATGAAGCAGGAACTCTACTGAAAGAGAAGATCATGAGAGAAACTGAATTCAGAGGATAATCTATCCCTCCTCTGTTACTGAGTTTCTAAACAAGGAGAAATGGGCAGTACTTCTCATTTCCCCACTTTCTCAGCACATGGCATAAGAGCCTAAAACCTTAAAGCACAGCTACTCCAGGTCAATGGACGCTGTGCTTTCAGTAACAGCTACAACAGATCAAACCAGGACACCTGAGGCATTCAAAAACAGCAAACATTTGCGACCAACTTCCATTCTAGCAATTTCATCTATAAAGTCGAGATTACAATGTATCACACAATTTGAGTAATAAAATAAATCAGTAATTGTGAAGCATATGGATACTAGCCTGATGACCACCCATAGAAAGCCCCACAGGAAAGTACAGACCTTGTCTTCTGATCAGGTTTGAACACCATGCAGTAAATATACAGTACGTTGATCAAAAAAGAGAAGCACAGAAGGTGATAACCATCTAAACAAACAAACACTTTTGAGTTAATGCACTAAAGGCAAAGATCCTGTAGAACTACTACATAAAATACACTTAAACATTGCTTTGTTGCATATACATTAGCATTCAAAGTAAAAGTTGTACCAGAAGCTTTTATTTTGATATTTAATATAGTCAAGTACACGAATGATTTTCTTCAATATAGTAAGCGTGCATGGGAAAGAGTGAGACTTTAATAACTACAGCAAGACTCAACTTTTACAAAAAGCATGCATTATCACATCCACACTCAGAATTTCACATAGAAGTGCAGATATTCTTATTGCTGTTTGGCAAATCAATTTTTTTTTTAACTAACTTTTCCACTGCTTTCCCATTTTTACTAAGTCTTGTTTTGACAAAAGAACCCCAAACCTTTGTAGAGGTTATCCACTCCACCAGAGTGTTCAGATAGTCTGGAAACAAAACCCAAAAGTATTACAGCAATTTGAGCATCCTCCCTGTTCCCCAAGGCCTGGCATGCTCAGTGCAGCTACCGATAACAGAGCAGAACTTTAGGAAGAAGAACTCTACAGAAGGAATCTGCTCTAACTAGAGTTAATATCCTGTAGCCGCACTTTCCCTTGCATACGGGTTTTCTGGAATATATGACTAGACGGTTTGACTGAGAAAACAATTGCTAGAACATCTGTAGGCAGGCCAAGCACAAATGCTGAGAACACGTCATCTTTAACATCTGGAAACTGTGACAAGATATTTGAGCCCCACTTCAGAATATATGATTTCAATTTTTTAATTGTAAAAGCAGGAGGCGGATCTTTTGCAAACCTTCCTTCTTATGCCTATCAGCTACCTCAAGAACATAAACATTAAAACAAGAAATTAAAAATTGATGAGATGGAAGAAAAAACCCACGTTTCTGCTTTCTGCTGGACCACAAGAAGTTTGAAGTCTCTACTGAGAGCAAGGTGCAACTAAAACATTTTCACACATTAGCAAAGGCATATTTTTATCTTGGGGACAGGATCAGCAGCCAAACTAGAATACTTTCTAGAAATACACTCCTCCTAAACTCATGAAGGATCTCTATCCTATAGGGAGAGATTCCAAGCATGTAAAACAGCAGAGTACTTAGATACTAAGTTCTAAATTGCTATCAGATTTTAAAATACCCATCTCAATCAAGGCGAGATGGGCGTCTTCAAAGAACAAATGACATGACTCCCTAAAACTAAAAATTCTTGCTCAAGTATATACTAACATGAAACAGAAAATTTGCCTATACAAACAAATATATGCAACAGACTGTACATCCAGAAAGTTAGTTAGTTTTAATCAAGCACAGTAGCACAGACATACAAGGTGAGTCAAGTAGGAATATTAACTGAAGAGGAGGTTAAGTCCATCCTAAACCATCTGTGCATCTCTTCCACCACTAAGCTTTCATGAACAGGCTGATTCATGACCTTCAGCGTGACTGTTCCAAACACAGCTCCAGAAAAACAATAACACGACGACATTTCAGAAAGTCCATCAAGTGCTTAGAGATGAGGATACAAAAGGAATATTTAAATGAAAGACAGAGTTGGGGGTGGGGGAAGACAGAAATTCATTACAACTACAAATTCATAGAAACCCAAGACTGATGTTACAGGATACTAAGCTTAATATCAAATACATCTAAAGACTTCCCTTTGCCACCATTTTGACAAATTTGTTGGAGCTCCCTTTCAGCTACCAGTCTGTGAGAAATCTTACCCAACTCTCAACAAAGCAAACATGCAACACAGTAGGTTCCTAAAATCTCATATTTATTTAGCTCTAATGACTTTGACAGCACTACTAGTTTCTTTGGAGAAAAAAGGAATATATGTTGATTGCTTATTAGATTATCTCATCAGATCCTTAGTATTCATCAGGTCTATCTAAAGGCATGTCAAAACCAGACACACGCTCCTAGCAGTTCTCTCAGCAGCTTTAATGTTAGGGCATCATTCCAGAAAGAACAAGAGTTACAAGTATCATCTCATAAACTATGCAAGCAATTATCACTTACTTGATTAATCTTTGCTCACTTTACTCATCTTTCTGAACTCTGACCTGAATTCTAGATAAACTCAACTCCCTCAAAGAAGGTACCACAAGTTTAAGGGTTTATTTTTCACCTTAGTTTCAATTCTTCACAGAGCAGTAAGATTTGTTGCTGTTACGTTTGTATTTGTAAGGTGCTTTGACTATGTAAAGTGCCACTAGTTCTATTATGTCTCTCAGAAACTAGTTTTGCAGTGCTCTTAGTTGGTTCAAAAGCAAAGATGAGTGACCTTTATCACATCACTCCCACCCCTTTCAACACAAACATGCTTTAACAATATTTTCTCATCCTTTTCTCCTCCCCCCTCCATGCTCACCACTTTCCACCACCACTTAAGTAACTAGACTGTTTCCTAAGGACAGAATTAAAGAGATTAAAATAGTTCAGTAAATGCAATTGCTCAAGTATCTTACCAATGCAGGCCATTGAATTTGTTTGATCTTTGATCCCTGAGTCTGGCTTGGGTCCTTTCTTTTTGCCCAGACCAGCTGGTACTCCACCAAGAAGGCTGCAAAATCTTCATAAACTTTAACCCATTCTCGTTTTTCCCACTCAAGGTCATCAAATTCCACATATACCTGGGGAAATTTAAGAACAGGAAAGGACATCAGTTATTATATATACACAACATGTGTGCATCTACATGCATTTTCGAAAGCACGTGTTTTAAAATTTAATGCAAGAGCTTAATACTGCCCGTTTTACTGTTATGGTGTTGAAATTATATAATCGGTTCCTGCACCACAGAAGTTTTTCCTTGGCAGTGCATCTGTGCTGAAGAGAGGAGGGTTACATTTGCTGAAACATTACTGTTAACATTGGATATCTTATCTCATGAATGAGAAGTATAACACTAAGTATTTACAAGTATTATTTGAGTAATACATACAGAAATTTAGTAAATAAGTTTTAAGACTACTTCTCATTCTCAGTTCAAATAATTGTCATATAATACAAACCAACCAAAGAAACACTGTTTAAAGGAAAAAAAAAAAAGCTGTTTGGAAGAGAACCAGAAAGGACATCCTGAGCCTGCAGACCCTGCTACTCCAAACAAGCCCAACACACAGCACCTAACAGAAGTCGCTCAGTTTCTTGCCGTTTCTGTGCTTCTGGAAATCCCACCCCTCTGGAAGGAAAACACCAAAACAAAACACATTTTTTGTTTCCAGCTAAATTAATTAGGAGCCAGTTTGCAAGTATTTGATCTCTTGCCATCCCTGTCCTGTAGGTTATACAATTCTCCCCGACACATTCTCAGAGAGCAACCATACCCTCCCTCAGCTGCGTTCACTAAGCTAAATATGCCAAACCTTTTGTCTCCTCTTGTAAAGGGAAGAACTCGGAGCCAAAAACCTATCCAAAAGCTATCTGCATGAGCTAACACAAACTCTTCTAAAATACATTTCAAAATTACAGTATTTACTTAAAATTAAAAAAATATCAAAATAATCAATTGTTTTCTTTTCTAAATTATAAGAAAATTCCTAAGAAAAACCAGCTGGCATTACAGAAAGTCACTGCTTGTCACACAAACTGGAGAAGAAAGGAAGTTGCTTTGCTACCCTCCTGAATTTCAGCTCTCAGACACACCCAAGGCAATTTCTGAAACTGGAGTTTCTTCCTCTATGTGCTTCTGAGAACTTAAATCACTGTCAGAAATATTCGTGTCTTTTTAACTTTGGTTAATTTTAGGCCTGTAACATACTTCCTCGTCTAGACTTCTCGTCTCACACTTTCCAAACGTGTACTGCATAGTGCTCCTTCTTGTCCTTCTCCCTTCTGTGTACACAACTGAAATTTGGACCAAGCCTCTTCTCACTCCTGTACCACAATTCATCATCCCAGTTCCCCCCACCATAGATACTCTTTTTTTAACCCATATTACTCTTGTTCTTTGCTCCCTTCCTTTTCCGTTCCCTCTTTAAAGCATCAGATTAAGAAGATAACTTACTGTAGTTACCCTCTTCCACGACAGCCCGTTATTGCACCTCGACTGCTCACTACTCTGACTACCCACAGCTATTGCTCACTGCGCACCCGGCTCCTTTTCCTCCACTCCTTTACCAAACACTGACACCTGACCGTCCCTGTCATCCTGCATGCTCGTTGTCACCAGTATCAAAGTCAGAGTCAATTGGTCTTTCCACCTCTTACATCACATCTCATCTTACTACTTGCTTTCTTGCCTGGTCTTAATTGCTGGGTCAAGGTAGAGCGCGCACAGGGCAGCTGCCTGCATTAAGTACTGTTCCTTCTTTATTTCCCAAGAGCAGAGCTTTGCCTCGGGATTCACCACCTTGACATCTGGAACGTCTGTGGTTTGCCTGCTGCCACTCCTCCAACACTTCAATTACCCTGGCTGTTCACAGTCATCCCCCATCTCTACATCACCTTGTTCATCAATGCAACTACTCTTTCACACATTTTCCCTTTGCCCATTTCACCCACTGAAACAATCAGGAAACTACTGCTAGTCTTTGCGGTGGCATTAGAATCCACCCTAGCGGAACAGTTTGTATGTAAAATTATCCTCTTACCTCAGCTGTTCATTATTACAGCTATCGTCTGTTCTGCTAACAAAGTAGAAAACAGTAGCAAAAACTCGAAACTGAAAATTGTAAATTGACACCTTTCACTAAAAAGCACTTTTTAATAACTTAATTTCTAGAAATTAATTTTAAAATATACCATAAAGTTACAGAATAATAATTTCTCAATCAAAACATAGTTAACAGTAAACATAGTAATGCTTTAAAGCACTGGCAGGAAAGCTTATCATATCTCAAATCACCTCAGCAGCAGTACCTTGTTTTTGCACCTACTTTAAAGCCTTCTAGAGACATGTATTTCTGCAACTGATCCAATTACAAAATTTAAAGACAATCTTCAGTGACAGTACAGCCAAATGTTATTCTCTAAAGTCACTTTTCTCCTGGCCCCTCTTCCTGCAAATTCCACTCACATTACACTGGACTGGACCAATAATGTTATTTTAATACCTGGAAAGACATTTTACTTTGGTAATGTATAACAGGGTGTAAGAGGTTAAGCACCAGACCTCACACAGCAGCAAATTTTTTAAAAAATAGGAGGCAAGGAGAATCCAGTAAATAAATGATTTTGAAAAACATAGATAAGTCTAAACCAGAGTTAGCAGTTTAGAAACCGCCACACTAAAACATACTGTGTCTTCTGGACACTAGCCAAAACTTGTGGATAACTGTGATACAATCTAGTGTTTGTGTGCAAGTTTTGCACCTCAAATAAACCAAAATCCGGTGCAACGACAGTGGGAGTTATTGCTGAGCTATCTGCAGTCTCCTGGCACCGTATAATTAGATCTTCAAAGGAGCAGTTCCAAGAAAACTGGAGAATGGAGCATGGCAAAGAGCCAGTCTGCCATTGCCCAGGGCACCATATTCCTCCTCTAGTATGACACACACACAACCTTACTCGGGAATTACTTCTGCCAGCTTCCACCACATTCAGGTTTTGATGCCAAGACTATTAACTATCTGCTGGCTTTTCAAAGTTCACTTTTGAAAGGGAGAAACAACACAGATCAAACGCAGAGCCCAATCCTTCACCCATTCTCTTTTTTGCTTAAAATAAATTAATTAATTATTAATAATTAATAAATAAATAAATACTTAAATCAGGAAAATCCATTATGAATTCTTCTAAGGCAACAGCAAAACCTCTGAAGAACACAGGCTTCCTCTTTCTCTGCGCACTGACCTACCACACAGAGATGAGCAGTATCCTAAGCAGCACAGCTTATGAAAAAAGGGGAGAGGAGGAGGAAAGGAAGCAATCCAGCAGCCTACGCCAGCAGAATAAAATGTAGAGCCAAAAGTTAGACCCCCTAAGGGGTGCAAAGGCTGAAAATACTTAATCTTTCTTGCTTCACTGATGAGACTCTGTACAGCAAGAAACTCCACAACATTTGCCTCCGTAAGAATGATGTTGATTTTGACTTTTTTCGGCCAAATCTTGCTTCCTTGCCTTGTCAGCTATACAGAAGTTTGTGTTCCCAGAGCAGCTGAAGTCTTCTCACCACATATGCATTCACTTGCATAAAAAGGAGAAATTCCCACTGGGGTGATATTATATTTATAATTGGCATTAATGTGCTAATTTTGTAACTCACTCTTTTCCAACAGGAAGCAGCATAAGCTTCTAGCATGCTTTTCCAAGTAAAGCAAGACAACAAATTGATTTCCAATGGAGTCAGCCAAACAATTGCAACAAAATATTGCTGTTTCAAAGCCAAAACACAACAATCATGGTGAAATTCTCTACACGAAGCACTTTGATCCAGAGTTTTCCAGTCACTTCTGCTCCAAATAAATAGGCCTGACCAAACAAAATTCTGAAACTCTCTGAACTGTCACAAAAGCAATGTTGACTTCCAGCAAATTTGACTTACAATGCTGAAAAGCATAGTCCGCATGCCATCAACTTTCCTGAAACCACCTGAGTGGGCAGATGCTGTTTGTAACTCCTTCACGCTATAGCGGTGTATGCATTGCCCACCAGGTGGTTAGTGCTGAAGACAACTGCAGCATCAACAATTCAAAGGCTGATGTCAGGTTAGGTTTGCCCTGGCAAGAGCTTCAGGCAATACAGCTACAAGAATCACAAAAAACTTGCATCGCTTCAAGGCAAAGTAATCTTCAGTAACAAGAAAACAGAGGCCTTTATAGCATTTATTTACGAAGTTTCTAACCCTTTCTAACGAAGTTTCTATGTGCTAAAATGATCCGTATACTTGATTTGTATTTAACAGAATACAAGTTCTGTTTTCTCTCCTAAGGTAGGAGAGTGTACAGTTTCCCCTTTATCACCTAAAGATTGTTAGCAAAGTATTTATTTCTAGGGGGAAAAAAAAAGCAATCTTTCTTGAGATGTTTTTAATAAGGCAAAGAAAACACCTACTTTTGTACCACATCAAATAGTCTTTCATCAACACAAATTTGGCTACTGACTTCAAGATGAGTCCCAGAGCACATCCCACTGGGTTTCATTCATAACTTTTTAAAACTGTGTAATTATAATGCATATATACAGTATACGTCATTTATAGGAGTTGAGAACTCAAAACTCCAGTGCCAAAAGCTATCTGTGAAACTCAAAAAGTCTTAGTTACACAACTTAAAATATAGACCTAAAACTCTTAGCATGTAATCAAGCACCAAAAACTAGTTGTCAAGAGTCAGTTTTCCATTCTTGTGATGTATGGTCAGGTAAATACAAGAATGTAAACCTTGTATGTAATTTAGCAGAAATTTACTTGAAAATACTTCAGTATAAAAAATACATGTTTCAATGGCAATAAGTAAAATCTTTACCAAAAAAATTCCTGTTTGATGTCTCCAACTTAGACACTAAGAGATCAGAAACTACATTACAAGATGTCAAGCCAAAATTCCCAAATTCAGAAATTAAAATGCAAGCCCAAGTTAGCTCTTCTCTCCCCATATTCTCCAGTGTTAACTGCAACTTGCAAGCTTTAATTCTGGGATACATACATTTTACGGGATGTTTAAGAACAGCTTATTCTTGGCCCCATAAAGAGGATGCTGGAAGTTTCCTAGTTTTGAGAGAAAAATCTACATTCAGAAAAGAAAATCCAAGCAGCCAAGTGAGCAGCCAGTGCCCCCCACTGCTGCCTGCAGAGGCGGACAGAGGCAACAAGACCAGCGTTTCTGGAGGCCTGCACCCCACCCAATTGCGACAGCTTGCTTAGCTCCGGTGGGCTTTTTTAGCCTTGTATGTAGCTGAAAGTCAAAGTACACTAGGCCCCGAAAAAATTCTCCATCTACTTATTGAGATGGATGCAATTGCCAAATATCTAACTGTATAAACTAAAGCTAGTTGTAAGTACACAGGGAATGGAGCCAATAAGAGTGTTTTTATAAAACATAACCTTCCCATCCTGTTCCCAATATTCTTGCCTTCTCAGGTTTTTACAGATTGTTTCTTTGATGGAAATTGCATTAGCCAGCACTCGAGTCTAAATATATCTTTAACTAATCAAATGCAATCAAAGCACAATTTACTATAAAGCAAAACAGCTTAACACAGTAAAATTATTACTGTGTTATACAAGTGCTACCCATTTTCACATGGAAAAGTGGTGAAATAGCAACCAAAGACAGCAGTAGGGTTTTTTGTTTAATAAAGGGCTTGCAATGTTTTTCTATGCTACCAAAATTTCCCCAGTCGTTCACATTACCATTTCATAGTCACTCTACATTAAAAAGAACTCATAAAAGAATCATCGTATCCTTTCCTTTATATACTGAAATGCTATACATTTGCATTTTACACACTCTTTGAGCAAAACAGTAGAGAAAAAAAGAGTATTTGAAAATACATTGGCATCAGTCCACACAGCCTGAAAACACCCGAAACAGCTGCAATAATGGCAATAAATTGGTCTTAAACTATCGAATTCTTTAGGATTAAAAGATGGGGTTTATTGCCTACACATATTCTTAAAAATAGCCTGCATTTTTACTGTGAATCAGACAATCATTCCTAAGTACAAAAATTTCACTTGTATTTGTAGACAAGAAAGTACTTACTTTCAACAAAGAAATACTACATGTACTGTGTATTTTTCAGCAGGGGTGAGCAGACACCCACAATGCCACAGTAAGTCTTCAGAAGACCTGAAAACATTCTTGACAGAACTAGTATAGGTTTATTAATCAGACTTCTACAACTCTTCCACCATTTAAGGAAGGTAATAGCTTGTCTCAAAAATGCAAAAGCTCTGCATCTAACTCTTGAACACCAGGAAAAAACCTATAGAATCAGATACCTGTTTTACAGAACAGAACAGTGAAAGCTCCTTCAAAGATGGGACAAACTAATAGTGTTGGTTATTTTATGCTATTTCAGGACTTACAGAAAAAACATGAAATTGTTTCAACAAATGTTAAAATCTGCGTATCTGTTTTGATTATTTCTGCAGTTTGCAAATAGTAACAAAAACTTAATGGCAGAAAACTTAATTTTCTCTTAAGCGGAAAGTTCTGCTACTTTCAGATGAGCTGGGGAAGTCAAAGGACAACTCCTCAAAGATTCAATCCCCTTTGGCACACCTTACTACCATGAAACATTATACTCATCATTCTGAAGACTTAAATTCTCTGTTTATTCAAAAGAAAATGGGATAGGTGTATTATCCCAGAAGCAGTCCTAACTTATAATCCGGCCAGTTGAACCATACAAAAAAAAAAAAAAAAAA
>VZSC01002088.1:77430-125918 GCA_013398225.1 Steatornis caripensis | reverse complement strand
TGGAGTCTCCTTCTCTGGAGATACTCAAAACGCGCCTGGATGCATTCCTGTGCAACTTGTACTAGGCTAACCTGCTTTAGCAGGGGGGTTGGACTAGATGATCTCTAGAGATCCCTTCCAACCCCTACCATTCTATGATTCTGTGATTCTATATCAAGCTTTAAAAGACAAAAATCCTACAAACACAGAGAGGCCTACGAATAAAAACAATTATTTATTTCAAGCAAACAGTAGTCTCAAGGTACATTATGGAGGAATCAACATGTACAGTTTAGGGTTAATTTTGAAAGCCTAATTCTGCAATCCCTGAAATGCATGCTTGAACACTGACAATAAAGTAGATTTTGCAGAAAAAATGCAGAGAAAAATGTTTGCAGAACTGAAGAAAAATATCAGTACTATTGCAACAGCCTGCTGCAGTCTGAGCTTGGATTGCTAAGCAACCAGCACATCATGTGGAGTACAAAGTAAGATTGCAGGGAAGACTACAGAATAAAAAAGAATCCTCCTTGGATGCCCCCAATACCATCTTTGAAAAATAATGAAAACCAATTAAAACAAAAACAAGAAAAGCATTTAACACATGCATTGTGTCTCATCCCTCAGTTTAAAATGCATATTCTAAAGAGAACGATGAAGGGAGAAAATATGAACTACATTGAATTGCAAGAAAAAAACATATGCAATTAAGAGTCTTAAATGAGTTTCTCAAAAAAGACTTGTTCCTGATAAAAAGATAATCCACGAGCGTCAAATTTTATTTTAAAAGCTATTTGAATCACTTAGGTATTTAAAATATTTGACATACCTATTTTGCAAATCTGTTTCCAAACTCAGATCTTAACAGCAAAGTGAAGTGACATGCAAACCAGAAATTAAATCATGGCTGTACTGGACTTACAAAGAAACCTAGGTCAAGTAGCTCCATTTTAAAAAATGTTTCAGATGCCAGAAATACACTGAATTACTCATCCAAAATGAGAAACAGAAGTGACTTACAATTTTAAGAAATCATAAACTATAAAATTCTAGCAACAACTAGTGAAAACACACACATTACTCAAAAACCTCCTGGTCCTTCACGCTTCAATCTTTCAAATTCTCTTTGCCATCACACAATATAGGAAACTTTTCTTAGTGCATCTAAATTTCTAAACTTTAATTTCTAGAAACAACTGTTAAGAAGTAATCATACCGTAGAAAGCCTACATATTCAATTTAAAAATAGAAGGAATTCTGTGTTCGAATCAGACATTTGTGATTTTAGATGAGGTCAAAAAAATTTTAAAAGCTAACTATTTAGCTATTTAGACAGCTAGTGAAAAGCAATTAATATCTACATATATGCACATTTTAATGTCACGCTAAAAAGACCAACACCTGCCACTTAATAAGGAATCATTATTGCTAAGTCTCAATTCAAAAAAGATTATGCTGTTTTTAAACGGTATATATCTCATACTTGAAGATCTGACTAAAAAAGAACTGAATGGAGATAAGAACTTTTAAATTATTAACTGTCAAATGTCAATGACCTTCAGTCAATTTTTACAGTGCAATGGCTTGTTAATGAAGATAAAGTTTGTCTAGCAGGTGGTCAGCAGACACAAAAGCACTACAAGAGGCTGAATTTAATTGCATGGTAAAAGGAGTAGGTTACTTTCTAGTTAGAATTCATTATTTGCTATTGTTTCGCATCCCCAAAATTGACTTAGCTACAAACAGAAATCTACCTCTTTTGAGGCAGGAAACCTCACCAAATCACCTGGCTGTAGCCTTAGCTAAGAAGGTATGGCTGTAAAGCCACCCACACGGAATGAGGACAACTTCAGCCCTCCTGAGACAATCTGAACACATGTAGCTGAAACTTACGGAGATGACCAGGACCTAAGCAGAGACCTACAATGATTACATGAGTTTTTCTCATGTCTCACTCCATCTGAATAGCCCAAACCTGGACCATTGCTAGAGGGAATCAATAGATGCACTAAAAGCACAGAGCCTTCCTCATTTCCACCAAGACAATCCAATCATCTGTCTTCAACAGGTGAGGAGCCAAGACAGTCATCTTTCCAAGGTTCAAAGGACTATTTCCTAGATTAGACCTGAACCTAGACGTACTTATCAGTAGCTACCCAGATTGAGATTCAACTCTGGTTTGTATGTTGGTAAAAAAAGTGATGTCTTCCCAAAACCACAGTGCTGAGCCCAAATAAACATTATACTTCTCAACAGCAAATCTTTCTTTGAGGTCAAACAAAAAAGAGACTGTAAAAGAAAAGCAAGGTTTTGAGTTGAACTTTTGATACCTGTGCCTTGAAATCCAGACTAGGAAAAAAGACCAAGTGCCCCTCAGCTGCTCCGTGTGTCCACATCATCCTCCAGACAGCTGGCCAAGCTAACCAGGAGTGAGCTCAGAGTTCCATTTTTGACATATAAAGCCAGGGATACCAAAAAAGACATCAGCTAAGCTTTAGCATCCAATCTTTCTGATGTAGCTAAAAGCTTGAAGACTCTTGCTAACAAAGGATTCATAAACAAAACTTACATAAGTCTACTTCTTTCCTCTGAATTAACTGCAACATAAGAGAAGAAAAATAAAATCTGTACTCACAGGTTGAAGCTTCAAAGGATTAAAACTTTTCAGTGTATATGATCCTGCCTTATTTTTCTGTTTGATACCAAATTGCAAGGCTGGACTTTGAAGAGAACTGGGCCATTACAGTTCATTGTACACCAGTGCATCAATGCCCACAAACTGGGATCAAGGTTCATTCTATCTCTGAACTGAGATATCTCCAAGTATTACTAAAAGGCAAAAAGAGATTAAGACCAGGGGTGGTGACACATGTGAGCAAACAAAACATCAGGGAACATCCTGCCAAAACTAAGCAGCATTTTGAGAGCAGAAGGAGGAATGTAACCATGGCTTCCTGGGTTTTCCAACTGTCTAAATTTACGTCCTCAATCTCTTCTTTGCCATAATGGCCACTACTCCGTCAGATATCTGAAATTTCTGACCAGAAAAATTGCAACTCTATAAATAAGATGTAAACTATAAAGAAATACAGGAGCACCGTAAGTAATTTAGGCAGCTCTATTTTCCATTTCAGTCTTAAGGAGACATTTCACATCAGGATGATGACTCATTAGCATTGTACACAGACAAGTCCATCCCAACTCAACCAAATACTTATCTTTTGTCAATGTATTTCAGAAGTCTTCCAATAGTTGTTGGTTTGTGTGGGTTTTTAAAAAAAAAAAACCACAAACTTTAGATCTTGATACTGAATTGGGAGTTTCTCCCCTCAGTTAATGACAGTGGGTAAGTTTCAATCACTGTGCTTTAGTACCCATACTCTAGAACAGGAATACATTCACTTCAACCCAGTATTGCCTTTTTTGACCATAAATTCTTTGGGAACTGAGATTATATGTTTATGTGATACTGAATGTAAAGTAGATCTAACGTCAGTGGGTTTTCAGGTGCGACAGAAGTGTTACAACACAAACCACCTTGGATCACAGAAATACAAAGCCGACCAGCTCCCTGAACAACTGCCCACTTTGTTGTTGCTGCTGCTAAGGCTACCGCACAAGAAGGACTACTTCAAAGAATTAGAATTACTGATATAGAAAAGCCTCAGAAGTATAGGTATGGAAAGCACTTATGGTTACACAAATCATTCATCATACATACATGAAAACTCCCTCTCAACACGCTTGTCTACTAGTGTTTTTCAGATTATATGCTTTTGCTCTCTCATCTAACATTATTTATTGTCCTACAACAAAGTGTCCCAAGCATGTGAGGAAGGTCGTTCAACCTGTTATATTCTAAGTATTAACTAATTTATTTCAGTATCACAATTGTCCAAACTACAGAAAAGTGTTTACGATCTTTACCTTAACTGCATGATTTTTTTAAAAAAATAAAACTTATGACATACTTTTTTTTTTAAATTAGAAACTGTCCTAGAAATCTCCAGTGTACTTACAACTCAAAAAAGTAAAGACAACTTAATGTTACGCATCTTCTGCTCTCCTAGTAATTTCTTGCAAAGATCTATTTAAGGAAAACAACAGATCCATTGATAACACCAACAGAACAATAAATCCAACAGATAACACAATCAAATCCTTAATGCTTAAGTCCAGAAGTAAAGACATAAGAACAAACCACTGGCAATGAGTAAACACCAAAAGCTGCCCAATGAGCCAAATGAATAAGCTTAAATCCTGCATTAGCGATCTCTGGGTAACTTACTAGCGAAAAACTCAGACATTCCCTGTAGCAACAGCAAGGGTAATATTTTTGAATAAATGGCATTTTGAAGATGATCATAAACTAAAAGAAAGTTTGTTTATACACGATGATTTTATAGGTTGTAACTATAAAGGCTATGCCTAGGATTTAAAAAAAGTCTCCCTGCAATTCAAAACGTGTGCTGCAGAGAATAAAAAAGCATTCATTCAGAACTGTACATAATTTGCTCACCATCTGTGCAAGTTTCTGGAACAAAAAAAATAAGGTTTGCTTTATGTCAAAGGCAGCTTTTAATGCTAGAAATGATACATACGATAAATGAACCTACTGCATTGACTCTGATATTTATAAAAGTAACTTAAATCCTTTATAGAATTGTTCGATTAAAATGTGAAGCCTGAAGTATATATACGAGGACTGGTACTCTTCATGTCCTCCTTTGTTCCCTTTGTTTCCCCACTATCATCTTGCCGATTTAAAACTAATTTTATGTATCCCCTGATTCAACCATTGCTACATACAAAAGATGCAGAACAACTTCGCCCAGATTTTTAGCAATCATTCTGCATTTGCAAGTCTATTTTTTGATGAGCACCTTGTAATTCTGGTAATCACTTAAACTTAGATTTTAATCAGAATCTTTAAGGAAAGGTATGAACAGACGCAAGGGGTTTTTTGTAACAAGTATTAACACACCCCATCTACTTCAAGTTTTCCGAATGAAGAAACATCTTGAAAACAAACAAAAACCCACAAACTGCTATACATGTGCACCGGCTGTTACAGTTATACAGAACACATACAAGACTTTCGGTAAAAACTAAAGTAACTAAGATGGCCGCTTTACAACCTCCACAGATAATTCAAACAACCGTAGCTTTCCCTAAGTAAATCTGCATTTGACTATTCTATTGTACTATGACAAATTAGTGCAAAAGAAGATAGAGCATACTCAATCATACTTGTTTCCATTCCCATTGGAACTGAGCAATAAAATTACTGTTTAAGTTAAGGAATACAAGTGCTCCCTTCGAGAAAATGAACACACAGTAAGATGTTATTTTTGACTGAAGGAGTCACCAGCTGCAGAACTGTTGGTGGTTAAAGATAACTGAAGTATTCATTGATAATGATAAAGAAGGGAATCTGTTTTCAAAACATATCAGGGCATGACAACTAAGGTTTCTACCTTGCTTTACCAAATGCCTTCTGTATAGACTACTTAAAATCTGGATGTTATTTCTAACAATCAGTCTTATTTCGTTGTAAATTGTATGCATAATCTACCTTGTGCTGCAGAAAACTCACTGCGAATGAGAAAGGAACAATTCTTACTCATGTGAAACATCACTTTGCATCCAAGACCAAAATGCAAGACAGATGTCTGTCTTATACTGTCAACAAAGACTAATACTGTAATAAATTAAAAGAATATGCAATAAATACTTTTGAAGGTAATGTTCATTATTGGCTTTCTCACATCTTTTGATACATTTATCTCACTGATACAAATACCTCCCATATCGGAATCTATTAAGAGTATTAAGCCCAGCCAAGGCCTGCAATCATGCAAGTGAAATTTATTTTGAATAGATAATAGTTCTCATCACTGCAGACAAATACACGTACCAGTCTTTTTATTCAGTGTATGTATAAAAACTTAACTGCACAGAGTGTGTGTGTGTGGGGGGGGAAGCCGTGTTTTCTCTCCCATGCATTTCACTTCCCACAAAACCAGTAAGGCCAAGATGCTTTATTCCCCAGGCATTGGATGGAAAAAAAGAGGGAGACCAGAATGCCACAGCTAAAACCCATTCTTAAGTCTCTCTCTTAGGATGGAAAGGAGGAGATCACTGATGAACCAGACAGAAACAAATGTCTAACCCACCCAGGGGATCAGTCAGAGCTGCTACCATCTCCCACTACCTTACGTTTAGATCAGGAGATGAAGGCTGAATAAACAGAAGTAACATTAAATGCACTACACAGGCACGGAGAACTTTTCCCGTAAGAAGGGATCAGAACGCTGCATACATCCAAAAAAACTTAATATGATTTGGTGCATAGATTATTGGATACCAAAATGAGCTGCCAAGGAATTCTGGCACAAATTCATGGGAATCATAAAAATAAAGAAACATACCTGACAAGTTCCACAGCACTGGAAAAATTACGTGTTCTTGAGCACTGAGAGCAAAGGGCAAAGATTTCCAGGCTGTCTAATGGTGTGTGGCTTCTCTTACCATCACATCCCTTCCTTTCTAAGATTGATTAAAAAACGCCATATATTCACAGGATACATTTTGCCCGAGAGTCCACACTGACAGGACTGGTTGTTCAGTTACGACTACCCATTGCATTCAGTACAGGCTGGTTTCTTAACATGCTTTCTGCACTCAAGATGTTAATTAAAAAAAAAAAAGTTAAAACCCCACCCACCCCCCAAAAAAAGCACACAAGTATGCAAGATATCTAATGCCAAGACAAGATGCATCTTTCTGCAATTATTTGATTTTGAAATTTAAAACCTGAAATTGGCAACTTAGTTGTTTTTTTTTTTCATATTAAACCTCTAATCTTTAAATAATTTTTCTTCCCACTTGCAACACACTGAAAAACAATTGTAGAGCTCTGCGGAAAGCCAGCACCTGCAGGAAAGGGTTTAATCTGGCAACTGCTGGTGTGTTGAGTTATTCATCACATAAATCTCTTATTAAGTCCCACCTCTTTCCTGTAGTTCTAACCGTTGGAGTTTGAGAAAACAGACCTCGTTTCATGCTAAACTCCCACCACTAAGCAGCTGAATCTCCTACATTACTGAGGATACTGTTCGTGAGAGCAGACTTCACATGGAGTCATGCAACATCCTGTTCCAAGCCAAATGCTCCAGATGGGATATGTTTCGCTGCTGCCTCCCCCTCCCCAGCCCATTTAAGCTTGTTCATTTTTCTTTGAAAGCATTTACGCCAAAGTGATGCTATAACAGCATGCTAAAACTGACCTTTTAAGAAAAATACAGACAAATCAGAATTTACTTAAAATCTAAATGTCTTTACTACAAAAAAAAACCAACCTCACACAACTCAAATTATCAAAATATTTGTATTAGCTAACCAATTAGCAAAACTACATATATAAGAAAATAAATTACTTGATGCAGCTCTACACTGCAGGAAAATCTGCCTTCTTTCAGAAAGTTTACTAATCATTTAAAAGCTCAACATTGTCACGCACGTTACTAATCTAATGGAAGTTCTCATCGACATAACAAGGAAAAAACTGTCTAGTCCGCTGATCACTCTCAATGCTGGCAATTTCTCAAACATCTGCTAAAGGTCAGATTTCCACTGCATGGAACCAATCAATGAAGCTACACAACACTCCCAGCGCCATTGGAAGTGCCAAACAAAGACCACTGTTTTACATAAGCAAAGAAACTCAGCCTGAAATCTTCCAAAACACTACCAGCAAAGTCCTCGCTCCAGTCGCCATGCAGTACTGTCTACCTGGCAATGGTTGTTAAGGTTCTTTCTAGTTTTACTTTTCATAGCACAAACTGAGTTACTTAATGCTAAGCCATTTTTCTGCATTGTTCAATAGTGTGCAGCTGATACCACATACAGAGAAACATTAGAGGGGAAAAACTGAATGTATATTTATTTAAACAAAAGGGGAGAGGAGTTATTTAAATGTTAATCATCATAAAAACAAAGTTCCAGAAAATTGAATAGTCACACATTTGGCGCCTTTGTTTCAACTCTGTCACTTCAAAAAAAAAAAAAACCTCATCCCTACCGAGTCCTAAAAAACAGTTCTTAGAGTTAAAAACCAGCCTGAAATCATACAATTCTGCCCTAAAATCCTTACTAAGCAACCTCAGAAAGATAATTTCAATATCCTAACAGATTAGAGAATTGTTGGCTCCTGCTAGAAACTACACGCTCTGTATTTCAACAGTTTATCACACGCCATAAAACCAATGCTTTAGCAGAGCCTACACAGAAGAAATAAATGATCAATTCCGATGCTGCTGAAAAGCTGAGCTTGTTCTATTTTTACAGATAAAACATTATTTTATATATGCATAATCTAGTATTCACTTACAAGGAAGGCCTTCTGCACACAGGAGAGAAAGGCCAATAACCAAGCAATCTGATAGAATTCAGGGCATTACTTCTTTTTTTTTAATTGTGTGTCACTAAGTGATCTTCAAAACATAATTTTGGGCTTGTTTTATAATTTGTTGTTAAAGAAAATCCATTTCTACTTCAGAGCCAACATGGATGAGAGAATGGAAGCAGAAGTCAGCAGACATTCCAATAAATTCAGCAGAAATATTCTCTTGCATTCTTTCTAACTCAATAGCTAATACAGCAATGGTGTAGTCGCACAGCAGTCCTAAATGAAGGCAATATCCAACGAAAAAGATATGGTTATTATTAGGTGATCCTGTCACCACATAGGCGACAGCCTTGTATCGTAGTCTCTGCTGTGCGACGCTGCGGTCCTCGCCCTGTGGTGCTCACAGCTTTGCTCCTGACCCTCAGTCCTCCTTGCCACAGTTGAGACAGGGCTATCAAACAGCCTCTCAGTCAGTCTTACAGAGGCACCGGACCAGTCCCTCAGCAGACCAGAGCAGAACTACCGTGCCAGGAATCAGTCCTATCTACGGATAAGAGAAGGTACAACGCTGTGCGAAAGGAGAGGACTGCCCGGCAGGGTCTCATACAAGGGGGCGTGGGAGAAGGGACGAGCACTCCCCCAGCAAGACCAGGCTCACTGCGAAGTGGTGCTTTGTGACAGCAACAAAACAGGCAAAACAACAGAAGCACAAGCTGCTTCTACAAATACCTACCAACGGCATCATAAAACCGTGTATTATCTGAGACACAAAAATGAAGTTACTAAAATTGAATTTAAATATGCCTCTCAAAGAGAACATTTTTCAAAACTTTTTTATGTTATTAAAGCTTAATAGCAATAGGACTATGGGATATTTCAAGGAGACAATTCTCTGTACTAGCTCCACTTAATCTTTGAAAAATACCTTCAGCTTCCTTCAAACAACTTTTTTTCATTATTGTTTCTTGCCTTGTCTAGCTGTCAGTGTTTGGGCTGATCCCAGTTTTGTGGGACACTTAAGGGTACAGAGTTTTGCTACACTTTAGAAAACAGAAGGCAGCCCCAGAAAGGCCCATCGGTATCCAGCTGCCTCCTAACTTTCAGTCATTCAACCATGGCTCCATTCAGGAAGAACCAAGAAAGTGAACAAACATCTGCATTTAGATGCTTCAGGGAAAAAAGCAATGACCAATAAAAGTTTCTGTAACACTCTAGCAGGTCTGTACAACTTGCCATTACAAACGGGTTTCTTCAAAGTATGTTTAGAAGCAGCAGCACCACCCATAAGGGAAGAAGCGTAACAACACACACGTCAACGGCAATCCAGTACGAGGGTCATAGATCAGTAATATCCTATAACCGTGAAGGCTTGCAGAATTTCGGGGTTTTATATGCAAACATTACCAATTGCATTAACATGTCTGAGTACGGTTTTTATTTAAACAATTATAATTCTCAAGAAGCAGTCTGGTCAGATGGGAATATAGAGTATATATGACCCGAAATTACTCACATTAATTCACATCTACACACACACACGTGTGGGAGAGTATTGGCCTGACATTCCTATTACACTTTTACAGAAGGGAGGACAAAGGCGCACTGAACTCTCTCTCAGTACTGAAACAAAACTGTATTATAAACAGCCACCAGAGTTTACTTTTGAAAAAGATACCAAACCCAAACAGGGTTAATTTCTCCAGCTTTCCAGGACCTGTAGATTCACCTCTACCTTAGAGAGGTTTTAAGCCACTAAAGCCAGTTTCCAGAGGTTTTTTGACTACATAATATTAAGCCCACAAAGCAGTAAGTTAAGACAGCAAGTGCCTGCGATGCCTGATAAACGTAAACTGCACACACAGAGTGCACCTACATTACCTCTACTGATTTAGTGTACAGCTTGGATGTCAGCCAACAAACGAGAAAAAGAGATGTTACAAGTGAGCTAGAAAATCCGTAAAGACCAGTTTTATGACTGCAGGCCAACATTTACTTTGAACTCCATGCTACCATGGCTACAACAGCCTAAAACCAGCTCAAGTACATCTGCTCTGCACTGCAGTGCGCATTCAGAGACTTGTCAGCTTGCTCTGCTTTACTCTCTAACATGGGTCACTCGTGCTGCTTTTAGGGACTCCACTGAGAAGCAAATTATTGAAGTCATCAGTAATGACCCTCAGTAACACACCCGAGTCACAACATCACCTTGTACCAGTGAGTGAACCATACTAGGGAAGTCAGAAATTTACTCATTAAGCAGAGGGAAGAGAGGAAAAAAAGCTGCCTAAATGTTGCTTCCAAAAGAGCTGTACAGTGAACAACTAACCCAACAAAAGCACAAGTAGGCCACTGTTAGATACACACTATCCTAGCTTCAAACAGTTGGGAAGAAGTTCAGTACTTAAACCTCAGACTTAAAGCTTCTACTCATGCCTAACTATAGTTATCTCCTACAGAATTACAGCACTTGCACATTCTGTACCGAATGAACTGGGTTTTTTTTAAAGAATTCTCAAAAGTTCACTAGTTCAAAGGATGTAAAATGTTCTTTAAATATGTGCTACCAGAACTGCTCCCCAAATCATCTCCATACATGTATATTTGAGATTCATATCTTACAGTTTATTTAGTGAAATGGAGAGGCTTTAAGACGAAATCCAGATTTAGAAGCAATTTTGTCCCATGGCTCTTCAGAGAATGAAGAACAATGCTCTCCAGAGAGCCTCTCTAAACAATTGCCCTTTTTCCACAACAGCTGCCATTTACTTACACCCTCAGAAGGACGGATGCCATAGGCTGCCCCTCAGCAAAGAATAACTGTTACCTCGCTTTCATCCTTTCTCAAAGTCATCATCTATATCCCTATGGATAGGAAGTCGCTTTCTCCCCTGGGGGCAATTGGCTTCATTCCCAGTAGCGAAAACAGAAGGCAAGTAGTGGCCATCTTTGTTCAGGCAGTTGTGGCTTCAATCAGACTGAAAAATGAGAAGTTGCAGGCACAAAGGAGGGAAACACACTTTTAGGATCCTTTGCCTAAAAATTAACATCAGTCCTAAACATCCTCAAACCTGCTGCATCTGCATTAGCCAACAAGACTGATACGTGGAAGGAGGAAATGGATATGTACTTGAAGCGTGAAAAAAAAAGGAAATAAGAAAATTCACAAAACATCAAGAATGGAAATAAACTGTGGGTACTGTTGCCCAGAGTCAGTGAGGTGAATGAAGCAGCTGTAAATCTGTCTAAACCGGCTCTGCATTCTCCAGTTGCTTTGTAGCTCCAGAATGCATAAAACAGCTATCACATCCCAGTCGATTTGACCCTCAGAATTGTTAAAAGTCTACTTTATTTAACACAGATTCACTCTTTAGGGATTTTCTTTTGTATGAGCTGGTTAGAACACTACCTACATGGAGTGTGAAAGATGGGTCAAGCCAAAGAAATTACCAGAATACTACTAAAGGCTGAGTCAAGTCCCCAACTTAGAATCAAAGGAAGCATTTTACTGGGGGAAGACTGGGGGTGGGGTGGACAAGGATGAACACAGGGACAACACAACAGATTTACAAAACAACCTTTCTAAGTTTAAAGTATGTTATTAACTACACTTACCATAATTAATTGCAAACACAGGTAAATGCAGGCTTTAACAACTAGACACGGCCAATTTCCTTGACATTTTCTGTTAAAAATTGCTATGCAATAGTCTGTTTAAAGTACTATTCTGAAGTTTATGGTTTTACTACTCCAGTTGTTTGGGTGGTGATTACATTCTTCCCTCATCCTAAATTACCAATCAAATTCTTTACCTTAATTTAGTAATCCTTAAGATTTTGCTACAATGCATTAAAACTACATAGTGCAGCAGGTAAGCTTATTCAGCTGAGTTGATAACATTACCATTTCCTGACATTTTAGTGCTCTATTTTGCAGCCTTTATCTTTAATTACATTTTGCACTGAAATAACAATACAAAACAGTATGAAATGACATAAACCAGACTCTTAACTAGAGCTGCCAAGACGCTTTTATCTCAGAGATGCCTGCAGGTTTCTTGCACTTCAGTTTCACACCTTTTTCAACATTTTGAGAATCATGCTAGACAGCCAGCTAATTCAGTGAGTTTTGTTTCATTATATATTCTTGCACGTAGCACTTGCAGTACTCCCTCCTCTCCCCACTTGCAAGGACATGAATACCCAGCTATAAGAAAGTTTAATTGAAATATCAAAAAGAAATCGATTTAGAAAGCATAATTACACTCTAATCCATGAGTGTAAGAATAGATTTCTAGTTAACTGTCCGCAAAGGCAGGAGTCTGTATATAAAGTTAATCAAGCATGCCACATAATGTAACCATCAGACCAATTTACTCCTTCAGAAGATGAAAAAGCAGAATAGAAGAAAAAAAGTAAAACCACTGAAGTCCACAAACTACTAAGAGAACTAAGAGAAAGTCTACATTGAATGTTCAACAGCCACACAGAATCCACAAACCAGAATATGCGTTAGCACTGTTGATGCCAACAGGTACAGCCGAAACTGCCATCATACATGCGGTGCCTCTTACTTGACCGGAAATAAAATGGGATTAATGTAACATCTTCTGCTTAGGCAGATCAGGAAATGAAATTGTCACTTCATATGGTTCACACAGTACAAAGAATATATTCTTACAACAGATGCACAAACACAATAAACACATGAAACATGAGGAAAAGGCTTTACCATGCCCAAGCTAGCAAATGCCAGATCTCATCACTGCTCTGGCATCATTATCTGACTAGTAATTCACAGCCCCTGCAGGGCCAATTAATAATCTCATGCAGGTGACAAGTTACCAACATCTGAGAGGTTAAACACAGTTGACATACACCCTAGCAATTGCTACAGTGTAACTGAAGAAAATTAGTACCTTGAAGATATTTCTTGAATAATTGTTACACTAATTATACTCACAATCTATTAGCGATCAACTCTAAGAATCAGAGATCTATCCCTTGCAATGCAATGGCTGAAGGGACTTACTGGTATCAAACCCAGACTCTCGCATACACATTCTTCCACTATAGTACTTCATCACCAGAAAATGGAGGGGAAACACTGACACAGTCCCAAGATAGCCTGCTTTTTTCTTTTTTTCCTGTTTAGTATGTAGAAGTTTTTGATTCGCTGCTGTTCATCCTATGTCTGTGACGTATCTCACTGCTTTTAGTGTTGTGACAATTCCCTTACTCTAGAAAAGCAAGCATATTCAGGACTGCTTGATAGACAGGCAAGAGCATTGCAATTATCAAATCTGACAAGAACACTTGCTTTATTATTACCTCCCAGAATTAGCACCTTTCCATATTTCATTAAATACCCAGGCAGCATCCAATTACTTCTCAGACTAACATCGCATAAACCTACAAACTGTAATCATCGACTTCTTATTTAATTCATCTATTAGCTGGCCTGCCAGTACAATACCACAGAAGAAGTGAGCTGAGACAAAACAGCATCACATGGCCAGCTAAATCTGAACGTGTGGGAGTAAAAAAGGAAATAAGAAACAAGTCCCAAGAATTAGTACTTCAAAGCTTTTTCCAGGTAGCTGTTTCAAAGTCTACCTTCCCAAATTTTTAGCATTCAACACAAGAGAAATAAAGGCATGGATTCAAATACCTAGGTATACCATAGACAACGGCGAATGCTACCTTGGCAGGTTTGCCTGGCTTGCGTTTGTGCATAGCTCAAGCCCAACAAGCAGTATGGCCATGTTCCAAGTCATTCATTCTTATAGAAATCCAATTAAATATTTAAATTTTCCTTCCACCTGCAAGTGAAAGCATCAAAGACCCAACAAAAACAATACTCTCTATAGAGGGGACTGTACCCATTTAATAATTGTTTTGTTTCTTATTTTAGTTATGCTGCTGTAATTTGAAAGGTGATTTAGTCATCACCTGACAGCTGAGATTTCACAAAGTCTGCAACTCTGATTTGTTATTATATATCCTTAAGTCTCTCGTAATATTTCAACAGTAAAACCTGAGTTTCTACGACATTTTCACATCAGTACAGAGAAAATCTGTGGTAGTGCAATTTTGAACCATGTTACCTGGGTGCAGGTATTAAAAAAAAAGAAATCTCAATTACATCTCCACATAAACTGCTTTAGAGATTAGATCTTGCATCACTGTTCATACTGATTAACAGTGGCTTATATAGGACACATCTTCCACAACACTCACTGCTTTCTTAAGGCTTTTTTTAGAATTAACTTTTTTCCCAGGAGAAGACAAGTGTGTGGTTCCTTATGCTCCCAAATATACTCTCAGCATATTACTCCAAATTCCCTATGGAACTGCAAAATTGAGTTCCCTCCTATAACACACTCCAATCTCTTACTACATCCCAAAGCTTCTTTGTTCTCACCCCGTGAGTTTACCTCCACAACACTCTCTCCAGTAGTTTTACCCTGGGCTGCTGGGGATATGACGGCACACTCTGTGGCTTAAGCACAAGTGCGACTGTGCAAGTGGTTTGTGACCAAATTAAATCATCACCTGCTGAGCTCCCTGTGCATTTGTATGTGAAGTGTTGATTTGGACTCCTGTCCACTTACCCAAACATTAGTTTTCATTGAATTCTCTATGAAGAAAGTGGTCTTTAGTTATCAGTTTCACGAGCGTCTATTTCACAGAAAATGGTCAAGAGATTCAAATATGAGTGAGAGGGGACAGACAGACAAGACAAAAGCATGGAAATGCTTAAGCTTCCGCACCACTGTCCCAATTTTCTTTGCATCTGTCCTAACACCAGGCTAGAAGAAAAAAAAGAACACAAACCTGACATAAACGTAATGAGACAAACTGCTGGAGAGCTTTGCCCTTGAAGGGCGTGGGGAGATGTGCCCACCAGTACAGTCCTCCAATTCCTCCAGGAAGAGAAGCTGGTGAAGCCAGAGGAGAAGAGGCAGAGAAAGTAAGCCCTAATGCTACGGTAAAGCGGAAATTCTTATCTAGGAAGACAGATGTGTACAGCAAACAAGGTTCTTCAAGCACATATGTTTTTTTTCTTTCCAATGAAGTCTAGAAACTTCCCCAGTTTTCTAGTTTAATCATGGAGAGATGGAGCAGTTGTTACTAAAGTTAACAGACTTAAAGCAGCAACACCAGACGAAGCACTTCTAGACATCCAGTATCTACTACACTATGCAGTCTTTACTTCAAACCATGCTACTGAAATTGAAATGCCTGTAAAAAATGGATAAAGAAAAGTGAAAGAACTCAGCATAGTAGGTCTAAATCCTTTCCTTTTATTATATAACCATTTTCCAGGACAGTGTATCTACTACCTAGTAACTGCCTCCCACCTATGTTAACATTTATAGAGCAGGAAAGAATAGAGTTTCTCTGCATTCTTGACAAACTCTTGGCCAGACACCCAAATACTTTCAGAGAGCAGACCTTTAAAATTATGTTTCTGCCAACTGAGAAGGGGGAAAAAAACCCCCCACCTTTTCTTCTCTTGAAGAGTGTGGATACGGTTCATAGAATTAATCATTTTAAGGGGGATGTCTAAGCAGCAACAACACAAGAAAATATATTGGAAAAACAGAATCAGAAGCTCCTGAGTGGGTGACTACACTTGGCAGAAGCATAAACTCACTTCAAATACTCTTCTTTGAGTCATAATCGAACCACTGTAAAGCATCACACAAAGGCATACATGTAAGTATTTAGAGCACCTTCCCCAATCTCTCACAGGCTCCTCTAACCAATAGAATTCAAGCATGACCTTTCAAGCAGACAAAAGGACTTGTCAACCAAAAGCAACAGTGATCCTGCAAAGAATGTGGGCGATACATCAATGCTAGGACAGCACGTTGAATTGACAGCAGCTGGGGGTCAGCTGGAATCAACAGCCCCTGTGTGTTGCACTGTCACTGATGCGGTGATAGAGGGATCCCAGCATTTTTCGAGTGATCACAGTCAGCTGTTCTGACAAACTGCCAATAAAAAAATATGGGACACAATGAAAGTAACGAGTCAAACACTTTGACAGGAAAAAAAGTACAACAAAAGTTGAACTTTTGCAGCTAGATTGTCTTTGACAGCCTTTAGAAAAACGGACATCTTGTAGCATCTAAAATACATTGTCTCTTGCCAAAAACATCAAACAGCTAGCTGGCTACCAGGTCGCCTCATATGTATACATACACACACACAGCAAGTCACTCCTCCCTTCAGACACAGCAGCCTAAAACATCTTGAAATGGGTTAGGATGTTGCCCGAGAAAGCCAGAAACTTAGGAGGTTAAGGAAAAGCAGCAAGTCTGCTAATAGTCTGGCAAGTTTCTTTCTGAAAACACTAGGGGTTCTTTACCTAGGAATACTGTACCTGCCCAGCAGTACTAGATCCAAAAATACTGTAGTAGCTTGTTGATTTATCTGTGCAGAGAGATATTTTCATACATCTAGCAGGTCAGGACTCGCAGAATAATTTAGCCCTTTAGCGAGACTGCCAAAATGCAAGAGCCAGGCATCAGATTTCTTCCAACAATTAAATGGGTCAGACAGAAATTACCAATCAACTTTCTCCCAGAGAACAAAAATATCCGTAACAGCAATAGGCTTATGATGAAGAAATGGATTTTATTATTAGGTGAAGCTAGCATTTTAAAGTTAGATCATCACTGCATTAGTCTGTGAACTACCTTACTTGAGAGCTGAAAGAGAAGTCTACAAAACCAGTCTCCTTATAGTATGATTTTCCTGCAGCTAGAAATCAACACAGGCATGCAATAGCAGCCAACAGGAACAAAACACATGTCTACGTGACTAGGAAAATATCTAAGAATTCTTATTCTTTTAAGTGGAAAGAATTCAACATGTTTTGGAAAGCCCATGCTAGAAGAGAGAGTAAGCAAGCAGTAAACATACATAAGTTTTCCATGTGAAAGACAAGAATCATTTTACATTAGCAAAACAAGTTAAATCCACTATACTTGAATGATTTATTTCTGTAACACCGTATATCCAAATGCAACTGGAGAGAACTGGATAATGCAGACATCAAAAATACTCTCAACATAGCAACACTATTTTCTTTTGAAAAATGCTCGCTAACATTGAGAGGTGGGAAAACGGGGAGCTAGAATTGGACAGCAATAAAACCAACTACAGTTAAAGGTGCATTTGGGTTTTTTAGTTCCCTACCATTAGAAATTTGTGAATATTGCTAAACGAACTTGTAAATGGAATGGTCTACCACACCTACCAAATAACCTCCAGGGATCAGACCATGATTTCTTGACCAAGTGATCTTAAACTTCCTAAACAACATAACTTAAAGCAAGGACCGTAATTATTTTACTGGAGTAAAGAATATCAATTGCAAGAGGCTTCTTCAGGTATACTTGTATTGAACTCACATTCTAGAATTGTTTTTAAAAAAAAAAAAAATCCCATGAAAGCGTAACGATCATGCTGCAGTTTCAGTAAATCTACTGAAATAAACATTTGTATCTGCTTCATCTCTGCCAAAAACATTTACACCATAGTATAATTACTTCAAAGTTATGCTGAAGTAGTGACTACAATTCAGTTTATTTTATAGATATGGATCCTACTCATAATGAATGTAGACATTCAACCTAAATTCAGGAAATTCTCTTCAGCAGCCTCCATTAGGGGTCACACAAGCGCCTCCCTGCCCTCACCCTCCCCAGCCCAAGCACATAAGGGTCAAGGCAACCCACGCTGCCACATGGGCCCCAGTGCAAATAAAACCGAACTGCATGAGCAGAGGGCAAGTTGCCGGATCGACAACTACAGACCATTTCTCAGTACAATAGTTATATTAAGTAACAGCTTTTTGCTCAAGTATCCATGCATGTGACTCTCACTTAGCAGCTTGGCTGTGTAGGAGATGGAAGCTAGAAATTCAGCTGAAAGATCAGAGAGCTAACTCATGCTGCATCTGTTCTCAGTGCTTCCATCAGCACATTGTTTGGTTAGTGCATGCACGAAGACCACGTAGCCTCTCTCCAACCCCTCACCACAGGGACCTCACTGAAATAAGCTATGAAGACAGTCTGAGACTTAGCTGAACGACTTCCAGTATCCAGTGGAGCATTTGTTGATACCATTCATTGTTATACCTCAATCTGTAACCCACTTCAGTAGCATGTGCTGAAAACTACTCTTCCTACAATCGGAAGAAACAAAACAATCTAGCCATTCAGCAGATAGATCTTGCTCTACACAAATACAGCACTCCAAATAATCAGACCAGATAATTTTGCTGCAGTCTGACGAGCAAGAGACAGGCACTCTGAGGTGAAAAAAGAGAGGTTCTCAGACAATTTGTGAAACCTTAAGCGTGATTGTTACTCTGTCAAAAAGTAATGCTATAACCATAGATATCCTTCCGTATAAGGTCTGATAAACAGAACCAGTGAGGCTGTTTCAGAATTAGTGAGATCACCTCGGCCTTTAGCATTCATGTAAGAGAAGTAACACGCCATTTGAGCCAGGATCTACAGCTAACACTGGGTCTCTTCTCCTGCCAGCATCTCTGTAAGAGCAGCAGATCTACTTGAGGGATTACCCATTTGAGGGGCACCGGGCTCTGAGCAGACTGTCTTGGAGACTATTTTATGAACCAGAGGTTCTACCACAAAGAAGGTTGGCTAATTTGTCAATCTCTCCTCAGTTGTGAAATGTTTCACGTTTACAACCAATCATTCCCACACCTGGACTGCTGTGGACAATTTATTTACCCCACCATTCATCTAACACTGATCTACCCAGCCATTCCTCAGAACATCTCCCTTTTTCACACGGAATCAGATGGAAGGGATCTTTATGTTTGCGACTGGTTGTTTTCACAAAGCTCATGTGAAATTTAGTAACAATTGATCAAATGACTGGCACACAATGAAAGAGTGAATACGTTTCCAAGATGAATTTTTTATCACTCTGTTCACCATTACAAACTGTCTTACATTTACTTGTTTAAAAAAATGGCTGATGCACCAATGTAACCATTGTAAGTAGTACCACACACGTACACGTTTGAACACATGCAATGACATCTATTTATTGCTGGTTGTAGGTGGCTTGTACATTTAACAATAAATAGTTTTGCATTTGAAATGCATCTTGATAGGAATCTGTCACACTCTGGAACCCCAAGACCACTGCAGAAAATTACACAGACTGGGATAGCCAGATTTGACCTTTTAACACTGACCTGTAGGTCTACAGAGAAAACAAATCACAAACAACTGTTTTCTGGCAAGGCATGATTCAGGTATTTTCATGTCAATGGATAACTACACCTACAGACTTTGTTACCAACAGATAGCTCATAAAATTGAGCTGCTTAGCCAAAGACCTGCAATGAGTAAAGTATTTGAGTCTTTAAATCATACCAAAGCTCTGCCTGTTTTTGCACTACATAAAAATTTGTTCAAAGCAGAGTTATTGCATTATCACCTAGTATCTCTTGTGGAATACCAAAATATTTCTAATCAGTAATCTATCTTTGTAATACCACCAGTATCTGCTACACCAACAGACTGAAGCATTGCTCTGACAATTAACTGTTACTCAGGACAATCTGGCAAAGTTGGCTAACCACCTCCCTGTTGGTTTGACAGAGCAATCGGTGATTGCTGTCCCAGCAAATTTTGACAGCACAGCTTCATAATAAACTGTTCTGCCTGGAAACTACAAGGAGGGAAGAAGACAAGAGAATAAACTTATTGATATCGATCTGCCTACAAGATCAAACTTCCTTTATGCATTGTTGTTTTAATTTCTAATCGTCACGACTGCTAGAAAGCACTGCAGAGTACTGTAAAGATACTGAAACCCCTTGGAAGGTATCCAATTTGTGTGGTTAGCATGGTGTGGTGATGTGGAAACAGAAGATAATGTGGCCCACGGATCTTTGCCAGGCTTTAAAATATTGTGTTTCATGGTAAAACCACTCTATTTTAAGCAGCTGATTGAAAGGTACTAATAAGGCATTTGGGTTTGTGTCTACTGGTGTGGGGAGGATTACACCATTTCTAAAAGAATTTCAAGACTCTTGACTCAATAGCTCTTGAAACTCCTCTATTTAAAATTACCTACCAAGCACAGGGGTCATCTGCATATTGAGATCCATGTCAGGACAGGGCTAAGAAACAACTCTGATGAACCACCCTTTTTACCTCACAGGTATCACTCCTCATATTAGGGCCATAGCTGAGAACAAACGAATAGAGTCTTGGTTCACCGGTCAACTTTGAGGGAGCCATAAAAAAACCTGCTTTGGCATCTACAGCCAGAAATCTTGTTTAAGACCTGTAAAAAAAGAGGCATTTAAAGAGCCTCCTCTGCTGAAAGAGCATCAAGGAAAAGAAAGATCTCAAGCAAAGTATCTTCTATGTTGAGTCACTTAGCTGCACAGTTCTTTCTTGAGTACTGCACTGAGGCACAGCGCTGCACCCTTAAAAGTTAGCAGCTTTTTCCTCCCTTTTTATTAATCTGTCTTCAGCAAGATACACAAAGCTCCTTTGCTATCTCATCCCTCTTGCATCTTAACTGCATGACTACTAATTTTCTCAGATTTCATAACACCACACGTTCCCCCAAATCACAAACCCTCGGTCAGTGAATGCCACTAGCCTCACACTCTGCTGTGCCTGAAAGCTAACAGAAGCACTGCTATACGTAGAGTCAAAGTCAGAAAAGCAGACTACTCTCTTGCCACATGTCAAAATATGAGGTCTTGAGAGCTGTGGCACCAATTAAAGCTGCTCAAAAACAAAAAGCAGCTGCATGTCCTGTTCCCAAACAACGTTGCTTTAGATTAGGGCATGTCACAAGCTAATGCACTGCAAATAAGTAGTAAGCACTCTGTTGTTGGCACTTCCAAATACACAATGACTGTAATACCCACGTCTACAACATCAAAGCACATGCAAGCGCTCGTGAGAGGATCAGGTTTTCTTTATCTCAGCCAACACAAGATGCAACTTGTAATTAATGGGCCTTTTCTTCCTTTGTCCTTGGGACGAAATTTATAACACTGAAGATTGATTGCCTCTCCTTAACGCAATCATTGATCACAAAAAACTGATTATGAATGGCATCAATTAAACCCACTAAATCACCAGTCACAGCACCCTTTCTACAAAACATCTTGAAGATTCTGAAAGTCTCTCTGTTCCTCTGAGCTAGAATAGGCAAGCTGGTTATAGTTATTTGGGTTAAATAGGCTTTCCATGACTCTTGGAACATGAATTTTTTCATTTCTATTCCCCTTTGAGATACCTTTCTACACAGGGCTCCCTTGCCTTCTGCATATGTTCCCTTAGCAATCTGCCTCTAAACACAGTGGAGTGCAAGATGGAGTCCTGCTCAGTAAGAGCAACAGTCTATAAAATCTCACTGAGGGAACTGCCTACGCCTAATTATGTATTATCTATTTTAAGTGGCTCCTAAATGTTCTGGACCACTGACAGCATTTAGTACGTCTTCCACAGAACACCTTAATCAAATTTAGATTATTTTTCAAATAGAGAGGCAATGAAGTTTTGCAGACATCTTGCTGCTTTCTTGGGGCCCACCAGTGACACACAGATCTCTCTCCTAAACAGAGTACGCTAAAACAGCACACTGCCATGGACTAGAAGGCCAGTTCTTTCTAGCTGTTCACATAAAACCACATGAAGAAACAACACTCACTGTGGCCACACTGTTTACAGGAACAAACCTTCCTGATACAAGGCAAGAGTTCACTTCAACTCTCTGCCCAAGCATTGTAGAACGCACGGATAGTTTAAAATGCCCTTTATGCCCTTGTGAACAGCACGATGACATGAAGACTCCACATAAAATCCTTTATGTGTATTGTTGCTGAAAACTTGCCAAACCTCCCAGGCAAAGGGTGTCTGCCAACAATGACTCTTGACTTAAATTAACTGCACGGTTAATCCAGTAATAGCTAAGACAATAACTTTTGAAAACTCTAGATTTTGCATTGCTTCTAGGTATAAGAATAAAATATTTTGTAAAAAAAAGATCAAAGCATCAAACATCTTTCCACTTGAATTAGTTTTCAAAATACAAAAAAGGAACTACACCAGATCCCTGAACACTAGCATGACAGTTATGACCAACTGGTTCCAAACGAAGTTTTGGAAAGTCCTTCTCTTCACACATCTTAAAATTTTTAGTAGGCCTATCTTCTATCTGAAAATACAAATCAAGCTTGTAGGACTGTTGCTGTAACTGAAAACAATGAATTTTTTTCTTTAATATGCGTTTGCAGCACAAGCTATGAATAGTCATTTGCAAAGTCTTACTGATGGTTCAGTTACAGTTTATGTTGTCATGCATTTGGCATGACAATATCACCCATTCACTGCCATGTGAAGAGTTCAGCCTTCTCTGCCCCTAGGCCTTGAAATAGATTGCTTACCAGTAAAACGCAGTAGCAAAGCTATAGTAAATTGAAACTGAAGAGATAACATGCAAGCACAGACGTAAAGAACAAGAATGTATGAGCCAGTTTTGGTGAATTATTCAATCAGCAAAAAAGAAAAACCTGTGGCAAAATAAAGCACTTTCTACTGCTCCTCATCGGGGTTCTAGTATCTTATTTGCTTGCTTCTAAAGCACAAGACATTAAAAATTGTCTTTTTTCAGGGATTAAATTATCTTTAAAACAAAACCAGATCAAGTTCCCAGTGTTCCTTTTGTGAAGAAAAAAATAAATAAATCAAAAAACAAGAGGTCGTCTCAAATTTTGTATTTATTTGTATTTGTGATTTGTAAAGTCTGAGATAAGGATTACGCTAGAAATTCAGTTTTCTTCCCTGAAACAGTCTTTCCAAAGACTTTTCTAAGTTACACAAATGATTTCTCTTTGCCCTGCCCTCCCCCCCCCGCCATCTCTTGAGAACCGCCTGAAGGCAAATATAATTGGAACCTTGCACTCGCTGCAGACATGTCACGAACAAGAACATAATCCAGGGTCATCAGCAGGCTAAAGCCAGCACACTGCACTGCCGTGCAAGATGATCAGCATTTGGATGATATGCATGCCTACAGGCCAGCATCGCAGCCAAAGCAAGCCTAACAGACCTGAGAGAGGGCAGCTCACATTGTTCTCAAGCAAAATCTGTTCAGACCATCTACAAAACAGCTCTGATAGCTATGAAAGCAATTGTACCTATTCCCTCCCTCCCAGTTAAGAGGACAAAACATAAGGTCCTAAGGACTGGGGAGAGAAGACTGAAAGCAAGGATCTGCTTACAGCTAGAGAAGAATATCATTAACTATTAATAACAAAAAGGCTGCAATGCAGACAGCCTGAAATCTGGTACAGCTCACTAAATCACAGCTGCATTATGAGACCATTATACTACAGCATACCAGTAACAGCACCACAGTTCCGAATCCTTACCTTGAAATCTCACTTTCAGTGAGAAATTCATACATTTATGAGGACCACACAGCACATCTTTCCAGCAATAGAGCATTTACTATGATGAAAGCTGTCTGAAAATTCAAAAAGATTCCTTCTAGTTAAACATCCATTTTTAAAGTAGGTCCTTTTGAAACAGGATGTTTTATGCCAAACAATTTACAGACAATATTCAATAAAGCGTAAGTGCAGATCTTATTCAGTCTGCAGTAACATGAAGGAGGGAGAGGAAATGCAACTCATGCATACCTAAGTTTCTTCACTAGGAAGAAATTATGAGTAAGTTTCCTCCGGAAAGAGGCCTGTGAAAGCCAGTCCCATATACCAAGACACTGCTTCCAACTTCTTTCCACTTCACTTCAGAAAACTGGCACTCAGTAAGCAGTTAGTACTGCATTAATAAGCAAGGCGTGGCAGAGAATTTTGCCGAGTGCCAAATGGGGATGATGGCTTGGTTTTTTTGTTTTGGGGTTTTAGGATTTGGGGTTTTTTATGTTCAGTACACTAGTGGCCTAGGTGGAGCCCTCTACTCACATCTAAGCAAATCAATTTAGCTAATCTCAAATCTCACTTTCTTCCCATTCCCTGGACAGACATTTCAAAGAGTATTGATCTGCCCTCTCAGGTGCTCTCTTCCTTGGTGAAATATGGAGTAACTGCTATCTGTTTTCCAGAATGACAGGAGAACAAAGGACTGAAGGAAACCAGGGGAGAGTGTCTGCTGGGAGAAGGGCTGGATCACACCAGCGCTATTGTCAGAATATATGATGGGCAATGCCAGGCATCTCAGAGCTGTGCGACGAGTAAAGAGCAAATTGGGATGAGAATGCCAATGCTGAAGCAAAGTGGAGATGCTATGGGCAGGTGACCTGCAGCCGTTTCAGTGCTATGGTCACCCTCACTCTCCTCACCATGTCCTTGCTGGAGTTGTGCTGTCCTGTCCCCCTGCTGCTGTCACCCCACTCACAAGCTCCACAGAGCAAAAAGGAGCTGAAGAGTCCAGCCCTAGTGATGGGTCTCACCACTTACATGCTCTCTTTTCTCAAGCAAGGTGGGTCTCGTAGTTTGGAATGTATTTCATAAAAAGGGCATATTTGATCATGGCTAGTCCTGGTCTGTCAAGCCTCTCAAAATGTGGAGAGGCCTGTCAACGCAAATGGATGTTGCATACAGACAGAAAATAGCAATGAAGAACCATTAACAGATTTTTAGTGACATTACTAAGTTCGCAAATAATTTAGAAATTAACAACATGGTTTCAAAGTAACCCATAAAATAAATATGTTGGAAATACAGAAAGAAAACACATGTAGGGAACAATTTATAAGAGCATCCATAGCCACACCAAGAAATGTCAGGGTGGAAAGCCAATCAGGACAGTTCTACATCAAAAACTGCAGATAGTAGGAAGGTGGTCCACTTACTAGACTAGAAATGGAACAAGATAGATAATAAATCTGGCATCACAACCACATCAAAAAATACTGCATGGGCTTAAAGTGTTGACTTGCTTCTTTCTGGTGTTCAATTTTTTTTGGAGATTTGAATGTACCAATTCACTCTCTCTGGGAATAAAAGTAAAAACCTTGGAAAAAATGTAAATGTTAACATCTCAAAAAAACCCCCTCTTTCTCAGGCCTGAGAAACCAGCACTGCTCACTGTTTCATTTCTTTTTCTAGAACAGAAGCTGGCAACTACTCAAAGTATTTGGGATAGTATTATTCTTTCCCTTACACTTAAAGTTAAGCATGCTACTAATATTTTTCCTCCCATCATCCCATTTCCACCGTGTTCAGAACTTGTCAGGAGCCAAAAGCCCAACTTTCACAGACACAGGACACCAAAAGACAACAATGATTTACAGCATCTTGTCATAGCGAGAGACAGTGGATACCTACTCCTCGCTCTGAGCTCTGCAGGCCTGTAGCTCAGCAGAAGCCAAGCCAGCAGCTTTCTGTCCTCGTGGCTAACTAACAGTGGGTGCACAGACATGCTGAGAGAGGCTCAGTCCAAATCGGGACCCGAGAGCTGTTTCCACTAAAAGGTATGACCGGCTGCTCACAAGCCAATGTTTGCTGAAACACTGAATTTTTCATGTCAGAGCTCATAGGCTCCCTCCAGGAAGATCATATTCAACATTTGGCCCTCACATTCAGGGAGTGTTTGTCAAAATTTCAACATACCCACAACAAAGAAGTGCAGTTATGTGTCCAAACACAAGAAAGGTTGTATTTAAAGCACAGGAGATCATTACAAAAAAGACAAACAGGAAAAACTTAAGTGTTGGGAGTGGATAAATGGTTTATGTTCATGAACAGCCCTCATCATGAGCTATACAGTCGATTGTAGCAGAGCAGAACTTCTCTGAGAAATGCAATACCAAATTAATGAAACTTTGGGAAACATCAGAAACAAAACAACAATTTTTTTTTTATCCAACATATGTTTTGAGACTGAAGCTAAAGTACTGTATCCATCTCTGATACCCACATTTATAAAAACATGCTAAAAAATGGAGGAGGATGCAGAAGAGTGCTGAAAAGTTAATAAAAATAGGCAGGAAAATCTGTTTAGTGCCATATACTCAGATTACTAACAGAGAGAGAGAAAGTTGACTCCAACTTGCAAATACTACCAGGAAATACTTCACAAGAAAACATGAGATAGTAAGTGGCTACCATGGCAAAGTCATGACCGGGGCTCCTTCCAAATTTATTTATTTTTTTAACTTATCTTTAGTCTCTGCCTAAAACTATGAGTAAGCTTTGTTTCTTATCAGCATTAAAATGTCTGCACAGTCCCCAAGTTACATATGTATGTAACTAAGTTTCATAGAAAACTGGTATGTGTTTCTTTCCTTTGTTGTTTGTGAAGGCAAGGTATATTTGCATGACCCAAACAAATCATCTGCTGAGAAGCAGAGTGATAATGCTGTCTGAGCCACCAGGATCTGAGACTTTTCTAAAAAAGCATCTTTGCATGACAAAAACATAATGCTACATCAGACAGCTTTTCATTAGCAGAACGCTAATAAATTGATATCCTCAAGTAATTAATTACAAAGACTCTGGGCAACAGGAAGCCTCACAACAAACACGCACATTCAATTTTCGTCAAGATGTTTTGCCCCAGTATGAGCTCCAGTTTCAGGAAGACCGTGCCAGATGACCTGAGGAACCGAGTTTCTTCCTAGCATGCTGCAATCTATGCCATTAGTTCTCAGCTGCATTTAGCACAGTTGGCTTTGAAAACCAAGCCAGGCACTAGCAAAGATCATTGATGCTTTGTTTCTTTCAAAAAGATCTGTACTTTAACAAAAGGTTATTCACTTCAAAATTCACCTACATCTCTTTCGTATTGAAAGCCTGCCTCTGGAGAGCACTGGAGGATTCCAAGATCTCATGGACTTTTCAATCTGTAAATCACAAGGCTTTTGCTGAAGTACTAAAAGCAAGACTCACAATAATGCTAGAGACAGAGACTTGGCAGCAGGCAGCAGAGCAGTGAGAGGGAAATCACAGGACTTGAAATTCACCCTGTTGTGCTTCTCAATAAAAAATACAATGCTATTTTAACAACAATGATTAATAACTAACAAAGGAAGATGGATTCACTACTCGGAACCCTCAAATCAAGCCTAAATGCCTTTTCTGGAAAATATGCTTGAGTTAAACGTATTTCAAAAACCCAGCAAGGCAACTTACAACAGAGCTTCATACCCTCAATTATTCAAGAGGTCATTATTACTAGATCATCTAAATGGATTACTTTTATTGCCAACAGTGCTGAACACTAACTATTGCTCAGGATTTCACTGTGCTATATACAGCACTGACAAGTAAATAGACATTTCTAACATAAGAAACCTAGATTTTCCTTGTTACGATTAGTTTAATCAATAAGCCAGCACAGAATACACCAGCAAGTCCCAATTACATGGGAATTGCAGCTGCCTTACATCTGCAGTGCAGCAGTTCATTTGCCTAAGTAAACTCAAGAGTTTTGGTACTTAACTGGCAACAGATTTATTAGCACATTAGCAAAACCAACCCTGGAAGAAAGGCAGGCAAAGAACAGCTAAGAAAACATTACAAGAAGTTGGACAGAGTGAACTGTGAACACAAATAGCAGCAGCACCTGAGCATTCCAACCCACAAGTTACTGCAACCCATGGTTTGTCAAAATTCTCACTCAATGCATGAGAACTGGTTAAATTGTGAGCAGGACTGATGGTGAATAACCAGATTACTACTTCGCACAGAAGATCATAAATCAGTTTACGTTTTTGTTTTACAGGGTTTCCTTTTGCACAAAATACTAAGTTGGCTCCTATCCCAATGCTTAGCAGTAGCAGCTACATTAGCACCAGACAATGACTTGCCAGCACATCTAATGCCACCACAGTAAACACATTCTGCAACACAGACATCAAAATCCTGGGATCTTGCACCTGCTCTTTCCAGAACATAACATTACTCGTCCAATGCACTGTGTGCCTAATGGAAGCTAAGCAGCCGCTGTAATAGCAGAGCTCATTAAAGAGACATTAACAAAGGACAGAAATATCCAGCTGCCAGAGCAGGACCTCACTCAGAAAATAATAATCTCTGCACTCTCTCCTCTGATCCGTAAGGGAAACCTACAAAACATATTCCAAATAATGAGCCTGGGAACAGAGTTCACTGAATACCAAAACCCATTAATTCAGTTGATAAGAAGTGCCACAATCCGAGTAATTTTACTCCCCTCCATTCACCTCTTCATGTTCCAAACAAACGACATTATTTTTCTTTCCCTGGAAGATGAACTTATTTTAGCACTTCTTTCACTCCCTCTTCTCATCCCCTCATCCCCATTGCTTCCATTTCAAAGACAAAGACTTGGATGCCAAAAAGCTTGTCTAGTTTCCCTCCCCCACCTACACCAAAACTATTAAACAATAGTTTCTCTACCTTTGAAACTTGGTTTGCTTACACTCTAACACAGTGACACACTAATGTCCACCTTTCAAGGGCTTCTATTTTTTCTTCACACGTTTGCCAAACCTAGATGATCTCCCTCTCAGCTGCCCTTTTAATTCACAGCCTACTATATATACACACACCATAAATGGAGGATACAAAAGCTGCCATCAGTCCAGTTCATAAAGGCTTTTCCTTACGAAGGCAGATTCCTTCCCATCAAAGCAGGACAAGGCAGCAAAACTTCACCAATTCTCTGAGCAGTGAATTGAAGAAAAGTAGAATTTGGGTTTAGTTACAGAACTAGCTTTCACTCCCACTCATGGTTCAGCACATCTGCATCCAGGGACCCAGATACTGCAACAGAACCCATCCATACAACCAATTCCTCTGATCCTGCTCTTTGACAAAACCCCATGACAATCATCATTAGTACCCTTCATCACCTAGTGGGTCTACCTTGTTTACCGACTTCCATAGTTTAGATTATCTTTTCAGGAACCTGTGACCAAACTGATTTCCTATTGTTATTTAAGCACAAAGAAGAGAGAAAGATTGAGAAGTAAGTCTAGCGAATGTCTATTTTAACATCTTGTGATGATACTTTAGGCTATCTTGATTTTTTTCAGGCACACCCATTTTCAGGACTCCTACATCTCAGTCTGAATCTTTTAATTATTACAACCCACTCTTGTGAGTGGGAGTTGAAAACGTGGAAAAAGTCTTCTTTTACATATCCAGCTTTGGTTCTTCTGAACACCACCAGTCCTGTAGGCTTAATTAAAAAACAAAGAAGCCAAAAAAAAGCAAAGGGGAAAAAAAACCAAGGGATTACAGAGTCACTGGCTTAGCAGCACTCAAAATTCTCTGCCAAGACACAAAATTCTTTCTGTTCCTGCCTATTTTCCCCAGACACCTCCACCTCCTCTTCCCCACTAAACTAAACCAATATGTTCACATAGTTAAGAGTTCCAATAACTTGGTCAATATAAAATATTCATAGTAGCTCCAAATCTACCAAATTAGGATAATTATTCCCTCCCAATTCAAGAGGCATAAAACCTCAGAGGACTGCAAGCACACTGATGCTTTTGCCTTCCTTGGCAACTCCGTAAGGTCATCTTCCTGTGAAAGAATTAAGTAAATCACGAAGGCATTTAATGATACCGTGGTCCAGATTTCACCACGTTTTACCCCTTTCACAGGTTGGAGATGTTAAAACAAGAAGGTGTCACAAACCCTACTTAACACCTAAAATTTTGTTAGGCAAAACTGAATGAATACAAATCAGAACATATGGAGCATTTCTTCTGTCTTCCTTGATGCAACCCACAGAAGCGATTAGCTTGGCTTGTGACCAATTTGACATCTTGACAAATTAGTCAGTTCCTCACAAAAAAAGGATCTCAACTATTACATGTTTAGGCAATCCAGGTTAATTTGACTACTACTCAACATCTCTGTCACTCCCAATTATTCAAACCTCTACAATAAAGTGAAAACCAAGAGGTCTTTGCTGCATTTGTAACGCAACACAACTCGCATCACAAGCAATACATGAAAAACCCTGCTGGCAACTCAAGCTGCCACGTACTGTCGTCATTAAGATGTCGATGACTTGTGCACCTACTAAATCATCAGAAAAACATTCACATAAAGTTATTTCAAAGCCTTTAGGACTAAAAAGCTAACGTTAGCATTCACACTTTCCGAGATCAGTATTCACTCAAACTTTCACTAGCAATACTACAAAGGCACCCTGGTTCCACTTACCACTTAAGTTTTCTAGACCACAAATGGTCTGCACACATTCAAAAGTCACTAGTGTAACCTATTTCAAAAATTATTTCCCAAGTTCATACCACAGAAACAGAAGATGTGTGATGGAAATGAAAAATACATTCTCCGTGCTGAGAGTAAAAAAAATCCACAATGTACTTAAAACAGGAGCTGCATCACACTACTTAGCACAACCCTATAGTTAGGGTGACAAAAACCATTTAAACTCACTCACACTTGAGTTTGCACCCTCAAGCAGAACATGGCTAAGATAGAGCTTTCAGTGTAAGACTGAGCTTTCAGCGTTTGTCCCAATACTATTAATGCCTCCAAGGTCCTTACCCTCAGACCTATACTTAAGACTTAACTAGGTTCTCACCTCACTTATTACATCATTTTTTTCCTTTGGGCTTCATAGAACTCTGCTCCACCCACATCCTCTCACAATGCTGCTACACAGTAACTGTTTTATTACATTGCAATGATAGCATCTGTCTTCTCTGCACCATTTTGCCTCCTTTATCAAGGGAACTTACTTGGGTTTGGTTTCAAAGTCTTTAGACTCAGCTGCAAAACGCCAAGTCCTGCTTCTGATCCATACTTAATCAAAACTTTTGTCATTTGGGGCGGGGTGGGGGGAAATAGTTTCAGCCTGCCACCTTTTGAGTTTTATCCCTGGCTATCCTTCATGTTCGACAGACACAACCAAGAAACACCGGTAGAGCTACTTTGTTATACACCACAAAAACCTCTCCTCTGTCACAAGATTTCCCAAAGGTTAGGCTGCGGCACACAAACACCACATCATTATAACCTCATTTCAGCTCCCTGTCCTTCCGGATTTCATAAACTCCGAGGCACAGACAATTTTAGCTCTGTGTTTGCACAGCAACTATCACAGTGAGGTCTTGGTCAAAGAGTGTCCTACAAAGTAAACAGTTGCATGGACACAGAAACACACCAGAACAATAATCCCAGCAATTCCAGCACTGAGACTTGGCCGAAGTTTATGATGCGATTCACAGTCTATTTACCCTAGAACATCTCAGTCTTACCTTAGACAAACAAAATCACATACACACAAATACATTTTTGAAGTTAACCTCCCTCAAGCTTTCAAATCACCTTCAGCAAAGACACACCACTATTAAATCTCTGCCCCATTTATTACCTACAGAACCAAACAGCCAACAGACCTGCGTAACCACCTACTGCTAACAGAAGCAGCCTTGATGTCTTTAAGATGACCAATCAACAGTTTCAGTAGGCTTGAGCTTCACATTCAAAATGGAAGTTACTAGTTCGCAAACTATCTTATCGCCTGAGAGAAGGCAGGTTTACTGGAAGTCTTCCAACTGTGAGGGCAGGACAAGATGTTTATGAGAAGCCCGAAGTACTCTGACCACAGAAAGATGCAATACAGAGATGTGATCTAAGGAGGAAAGAAAACATAGCTCATCAGTGGGGTAGATGGGGAACAGGAAATGCTGAATAGGACTAGGACAACATCATATGGAGCGTTTTGCACAGCACGAGAGATTAAAAGCAGTGTCAATAGTTTTGGCTCATGCATCCAGAAAGAACACAGTCTAATCTTCTCCTGTTTATGCTAACATGACAGTAAGACATCTTCTCCCTGCATAACACTTCCTACTGCCAATTTTCTCATACTGGATACCTTGGTGGTTTGATATTTCTAACATTAGAAGGTAAAAAAACCACAGAATGCAGCAGGCTAAATGGGGATGTTACTTCACAGCACTCATTTCAAAGCACCTCCACAATGCCATTTAGTTGGCATGGCCATGATATTAACTGCTCTGTGAAAATGTTTAAAGATTTTTGTAATTTATTTGTACACATTACAACTTGTAGAAAAATTTTTGTTTTATCTATTTCTCCAGGTGTGCATTTCCCATAATGCACACATAAGTTAAGTCATAAATCACTGCAAGCTTGACCCAAGATCACAGGCTCACCACCCTTCAAACTGTTAACCCACTTGGCATGACTCTTCTAAAACAAGACTTTATTTTCTTCCAGATTGTTAGTAAAATCTTTCATCAGAGTATTTGAGCAAGTATTTTCCATTTTAAATAATGTTAATAAAGTGTTGAGAAATAGTTAAAAGGACTATACACAAGTACTGAAAAGAAAAATAGAAAAATACTCCAAAGCACTGTATATACTGCCCCTAGTCCTTCATTACCACTCATCATAACAGCTTTCACCACTACTGTAAGTGCTGTACACCACAGAAGCCACAACCCTAGCTCTCTTCTTCCAACCAACAACACCAACAAAACATAGCAGAGGTAAAGTCCTACATACTCCGCAGCACACATAGCTGCGGAGTATGCACAGGAGCAATTTTCAAGTTCTGTAGCAAAGTCGATACATTAATTTTCTTATGAAATATCTCTAGTTTTTGTCACCATAAATGCCAACACTAATAGACAAAATCTCATTACCACACTTTTTTCTTATTACTTTCTACTACTGTTTCTAGGTTTTGGTTTTTTGGGTTTTTTGTTGTTTTTTTTTTTCCAAGCATGTTTTCCAGTCAAGACTTTCCTATTAACTTCAAGCTATTGCCAAATTTCAGAAGATCTGGAAGTTTCTGTCCGCACATGAATTTCTTAGGAGAGGCTTGCAAGACAAGTGATTTGCAAATCCATACATTTCACTGATGGTGAGCCGGCTGCTTGCCTCATCGGCATGCCCGCAGTTCCAAACCTTGTGCTGCCACTGCCCAGCTGACAGGCCCGATAAAGAAAGGTATTGGATGCTGGCAAAGTCAACAGTGATGCAGTGAAGAGAGCACCTGATATTAAATACAAGCATCTTTCCGTGACACACTCACATATTTAAGTTAGACACTGCTATGGTCCAAAGGAAAAATAAAAACAACACCTCCACACTGAAGAAAAAGGTTAATTCTATACCTCCACTGTTCAGACAGTAAGATCACACTGCAGAGAGTTTGAGTAGCCTGAGGGTAGATAAAACTGCAGCCAGAGTTTGCACTTTACTAGACATCTGATAAACTAATCCCCATCAAGGATACCTGCCTGTTTGAGCTCTCATAACTAACAGAATTCAACACCAGCCTTAGTTAAAAACTCAGCTGAAAGCACAGCCAAACAAGCAGCACAAATTCAGATACAACTTGAGTGCATTAGCACAGACAGCTTCGAATCACTTTTCTGTGATCCACAGGCAGCCCAAACCTACCACAGTACCAGGCAACATCTCCCTCCACCACAATATGTATTAGGGAAGCAGTCTGCAAGACCTAACTTTCCAACTCCCGGAATTATGCTGCTGTGTTATTCTCCACGGTACTTAGATTGCCACCCTATAGTTACCTTAACCCAGCTACCTTGCTATAAACTGAAGTTTGAGTTCAGGCTCTCCATCCTGTGTGTGCAGTCCCACGGAAGAGCAGCGCACGCTTGCTACGTTACAAATGAGCTGCCCCTACTGTGGAAATCTGACAAGTAACAAGTAGATGCACGCCAAGTCCTGGGAAGAGAAGGAAACAAAGCAATTAAGAGCCACAAAAAAGCTCAGTTCTCCCATTGCCCTGAGAAATGCCAAACTGACAGCCTTAGGAACAAGAACTGCACAAGAACAGCCCAAGCTATGAGTAATGAAATAGCAATACCAGCTTCATCTCTGCTCTGACTTTAAATAAACAAAGCTTTTTGAGATTTTGTTTTTCTGAGTTTAAAGACAGAGCAAGACTGGCAAAATGGTAACAAAGGACGAGGAGAAGGCTGAGGTACACAACAACTTTTTTTGCCTCAGTTTTCACTGGCAATCTCTCTTTCCACACCTCCCAAGTGGACGAACTGCAAGGCAGGGATTAGGGGAGCTAAGTCCCTCCCACTGTAAGAGCACATCAGGATCGTGACCACCTGAGGAACCTGAACATACATAAATCTATGGGACCTGACAAGATGCACCCCAGAGTCCTGAGGTAATTGGCTGATGTAGTTGGCAAGCGACTCCTCATGATATTTGAAAAGTCATCATAGTCAGGTGAAGTCCCCAGTGACTGGAGAAAAGGAAACACTGCACACATTTTTAAAAAGGGTAGACAGCAGGACCCTGTCAGCCTCACCTATGTGCCTGGGAGTATCATGGAACAGACCCTCCTACAAGCTAGGCTGAAGCACATGGAGGATAGGGAGGCAACTGAAAACAGCCAGCACGGCTTCATCAAGGGCAAATCCTGCCTGACCAACCTAGTGGCCTTCTACAATGGAGTGACTACATCAGTGGACAAGGGAAGAGTTACATATGTCCTCTACCTGGATGGTCGCATCCGGAGGGTTAGTGGTCAACAGCTCAATGTCCAGATGGAGATCAGTGACGACTGGTGTCCCTCAAGGGTCTGTACTGGGACAAGTACTATTTAATACCTTCATCAATGTGGGATCAAGCACACCTTTAGCAAGTTTGCACACAACACCAAGCTGAGTTGTGTGGTTGACAGACCTGAGGTAGGGGAAGCCGTCCATAGGGACCTGGACAAGATCGAGAAGTGGGACCATGGGAACTTCATGAGGTTGAACAAGGCCAAGTGCAAGGTCCTGCACTGGGGTCACAGCAATCCCCAGTACTAGTAACAGGCTGGGGGATGAAGGGATTGAGAGCTGCCCTGTGAAGCAGGACTTGGGGTTACTGGTGGATGAAAAGCTGGACCTGAGCCTGCAGTGTGCGCTTGTGTCCCAGAAGGCCAACCATATCCTGGGCTACATCAAAAGAACCATGGCCAGCAGGTCAAGGGAGGTGATTCTGCCCCTCCACCCCACTGTGGTGAAACCCTACCTGCAGCACTGCATTCAGTCCTGGAGTACTCAGCACAAGAAAGACATGGACCTGTTGGAGCAAGTCCAGAGAAGGGCCACAAAAATAATCAGAGGGATAGAACACCTCTCCTATGAAGGCTGAGAGAGTNTAGTGGTCAACAGCTCAATGTCCAGATGGAGATCAGTGACGACTGGTGTCCCTCAAGGGTCTGTACTGGGACAAGTACTATTTAATACCTTCATCAATGTGGGATCAAGCACACCTTTAGCAAGTTTGCACACAACACCAAGCTGAGTTGTGTGGTTGACAGACCTGAGGTAGGGGAAGCCGTCCATAGGGACCTGGACAAGATCGAGAAGTGGGACCATGGGAACTTCATGAGGTTGAACAAGGCCAAGTGCAAGGTCCTGCACTGGGGTCACAGCAATCCCCAGTACTAGTAACAGGCTGGGGGATGAAGGGATTGAGAGCTGCCCTGTGGAGCAGGACTTGGGGTTACTGGTGGATGAAAAGCTGGACCTGAGCCTGCAGTGTGCGCTTGTGTCCCAGAAGGCCAACCATATCCTGGGCTACATCAAAAGAACCATGGCCAGCAGGTCAAGGGAGGTGATTCTGCCCCTCCACCCCACTGTGGTGAAACCCTACCTGCAGCACTGCATTCAGTCCTGGAGTACTCAGCACAAGAAAGACATGGACCTGTTGGAGCAAGTCCAGAGAAGGGCCACAAAAATAATCAGAGGGATAGAACACCTCTCCTATGAAGGCTGAGAGAGTTGGGGTTGTTCAGCCTGGAGAAGAGAAGCCTCCAGAGGTATCTTCCAGCAGCCTTCCAATACCTGAAGAGGGCCTGTAAGAAAGAAGGGGACAGACTTTTTAGCAGGACCTGTAGTGACAGGACAAGGGGTAATGGTTTTAAACTAAAAGAGGGCAGATTTAGACGAGAGATAAGGAAGAAACTTTTTACAATGATGGTGGTGAAACACTGAAACAGGTTGCCAAGAGAGGTGGTAGATGTCCCATCCCTGGAAACATTCAAGGTCAGGTTGGACGGGGCTCTGAGTAACTTGATCTAGTTGAAGATGTCCCTGCTCACTGCAGAGGGGCTGGACTAGATAACCTTTAAAGGCCCCTTCCAAGACAAACCATTCTACAGAGGAACCATTAGCTTTGAGTAAAACTGGGAATGCAAGTATTGAACTTCAACATTTAGATTTTTTTTCTTTACAAATTTCTTGATATTTCCCTGTGTTAGAGAATGGACCCACTGCTTCAGGAGCCAGAAGCCTCACAGGAAAGGATGCTGGCTTTTGTGCAGACAGAAGGAGCCTTCCTTTTGTCAATTTATGTCAAACTATGTATGGGTTTCTACATCTAAACCATCATGGTCCTCTCTCTTTCCTTGCCTCCTTGGCTGATTGGCCCATACACTCTACGTCCTGTATGCACCTGTCCAGTCTTTCCACAAGCAGCACTGATCAAAAAAAGCTCAAGAACAGATCAAAACGTTTTCAGAAAAAAAAAAGTTCTTTTCCATTCTTTCCTCCCTCCCCTTAGATCCCTAAGGGCCAATCTACATGTCCTTACATTGTCCTCTTCTAAAGTGAAGAGACACTTCTTAAAGTGTAGGCATGCTAAACTCCAGAGTAAAACCAGACTTCTGTAAGAAAGGAAGGAAAAACACAGACGTAGAACTAATTGCTCATTTCCACCAAAGCACTAAACTCTTCCAAATAAACACTCCTGAACTCACAAGTTCCAGGTACCTGGAAATCAGCAGACTACCATAACATAAAACACATCTTAGAAAAAAACATAAAAGGCTATTGAATGTCATCATTTTACCTCAGCAAACAAATCTAAGATCCCTCTGGAGATACAGACTTCATCCATTTCAAAGGCACCAAGTGAAGAGCGCCATTACATTCTGCCATTACTTAGCTCTTTACTGCCCATTATTTTAGCAGAAGAGTAACATATGGGCAAACTTAAGACTTGTGTTCTGTTTATCACATTTGAAAACAGTGANATCCCTGGAAACATTCAAGGTCAGGTTGGACGGGGCTCTGAGTAACTTGATCTAGTTGAAGATGTCCCTGCTCACTGCAGAGGGGCTGGACTAGATAACCTTTAAAGGCCCCTTCCAAGACAAACCATTCTACAGAGGAACCATTAGCTTTGAGTAAAACTGGGAATGCAAGTATTGAACTTCAACATTTAGATTTTTTTTCTTTACAAATTTCTTGATATTTCCCTGTGTTAGAGAATGGACCCACTGCTTCAGGAGCCAGAAGCCTCACAGGAAAGGATGCTGGCTTTTGTGCAGACAGAAGGAGCCTTCCTTTTGTCAATTTATGTCAAACTATGTATGGGTTTCTACATCTAAACCATCATGGTCCTCTCTCTTTCCTTGCCTCCTTGGCTGATTGGCCCATACACTCTACGTCCTGTATGCACCTGTCCAGTCTTTCCACAAGCAGCACTGATCAAAAAAAGCTCAAGAACAGATCAAAACGTTTTCAGAAAAAAAAAAGTTCTTTTCCATTCTTTCCTCCCTCCCCTTAGATCCCTAAGGGCCAATCTACATGTCCTTACATTGTCCTCTTCTAAAGTGAAGAGACACTTCTTAAAGTGTAGGCATGCTAAACTCCAGAGTAAAACCAGACTTCTGTAAGAAAGGAAGGAAAAACACAGACGTAGAACTAATTGCTCATTTCCACCAAAGCACTAAACTCTTCCAAATAAACACTCCTGAACTCACAAGTTCCAGGTACCTGGAAATCAGCAGACTACCATAACATAAAACACATCTTAGAAAAAAACATAAAAGGCTATTGAATGTCATCATTTTACCTCAGCAAACAAATCTAAGATCCCTCTGGAGATACAGACTTCATCCATTTCAAAGGCACCAAGTGAAGAGCGCCATTACATTCTGCCATTACTTAGCTCTTTACTGCCCATTATTTTAGCAGAAGAGTAACATATGGGCAAACTTAAGACTTGTGTTCTGTTTATCACATTTGAAAACAGTGAGCAAAGATCAATCTTGTCATGTTATTGAAACGAGCCATGCTCAAATGTATCTGAAAGTTAAATATTTTTTAGAAATAATCAAAATTAGATAACAGACAATCCATGCAATGTCAAGAAAACTTTGACAGAGGAAAAAATATGCCAAAGTGTACACACTCATCCCATTTTATTTGGACAAGACACTATTACATAACAAAAAAAAGTAGTGTCAGCAAGCCATTTTTCCAAGTGCCAAGAGAAAGCCAAGTCTTTTCATTTTAAAATATAAAAATCTTTGCAATGCTTTATGAAATTACTACATTTAGTTTCAAAAGAAACCACCTGATGGAATTAGAAGGTAAGTTAGGCAATGAATAATTTATCAAACGAGATTTTTCACTTTTTATTTTACATAGTCTTGGGCCTGACTCTTCATTAAGATGAAATTTTGTAAAAAGCTATAGGTAACAAAAGGAACAGATTAATCTAGACTACAAATTTCTAAAAGAAAAATACAGTATAAAGTAACAAAACACTTGAAACATTTTCTATTTATATAAAGATAAGGAAATTTCTTTCAATGAGTCAAAATTTATTACCTCTTTTAAGAGACCATGCAGAAGGAGGCAAGTACCCCATTACATAGAAAAGCTACCCATCAAATTAAGAAGTGGTCATGACATTGTCTAAAAATATTCATGTCATATTCTGACCTATACACAAATGTTAAAATATGACAGTATACAGAAGGATCAGGTATTTTTAAGACAGCCCACCTGGATTAATAGTTACCTAGCCAGACGTATTTCATTACTATCCCTCTGCCTTTTTTTTTTTTTAAAAAAACACCACCTTTACTCACTGCTTAACTGTTATTAAACAGAGCACCACCAAGATTTGACCAACTCCTGGGTATACTAAATGTAAATGGATCTGTAATAGACAATTTCGTTACCATAACAGGAAAAAAACCATCTCATCAATACACTGCAGTGGAGAAATAATTTTTTACAATTTAAAGCTCATTTAAAATGTTACTTTATTTCCTGAAAAAAAATTAAACTCCACTTGACAGTATTAAATTAAATCTATTCAGAACAACCTGCAGAAAGGAAATAATGTGAAGATATATGACTCTGTAGATAGCTGTTTCAGATATGCAAACAAACTGCACACGCTTTAGAATAATCTGGTTCAAACAGATACTTATTTGGACAGGGTTGGCAGAGACTGACCGACAGAACAGATACCTCTGAAGCTCTTAGGTTAAGAAACAGTAAAGGAAAATTGCCACATTTATATGTTCCAAGAGAGAAGTATGGAGTAGTACAGCAGAGCTAATAAAATCATGAGTGGCATGCAAATAGCAAACGAGGTGACTGTTGACTTGTACCTCACAATGCAGGAACCAAAGCATGTCCGAAACAACAGCAAGCAATCCTGAGTACAATGTGCAGTTAAAGCCTGACCCGTCTTTTGTCACAGGATGTTGACAAGTTCACACAGATTCAAACAGGTTTCCTACAAATTTGTTTAGGAAAAATCCAGCAAGGGCTACAAAACCCAAAGATCTCTGCTGGATGAAGTCCCTGAGCTCCAAATCACCAGAAGGAAACAGTGAGGAAGTACAGCTATGTGCCATAATTTTAGGTGTATGACAGCTAAGTGTCACAACAGCAGCTTTTAAAACCGGAGTACCTCATTCACATTCGGTCTTCAACAACATCAGCTTCTGTATTTTTGACTGAAATGTTGGCACTAGACCACTGTTAACTCCTCATTCTCTAAAGGTCACCGTGGGTCTATAGCCCAGAAGTCGTTAACCTCTCTCCTAGAAACTGCTCACACACCATGCCTTGCTTGCACTTGCCTTTGATGGTGAGCAAGGCTGCAAAGCTGAAGTTTAGGAAGAATTAGGATGCAAGAAAAAATACAGATTAATCACAATCTGTAGTCTAAAAGTTCACTACTAATTTTATGTCACACTGTTCTCGAAGATTTTCTATACTAACTGAACAGTTGAAATCATGTATTTCCTATGACTATCTCAACAAGTCAGCAGTGTCTACTTGAGTCATCATACATAGCACCAAGTTACTTGCAATAACTGGAATCATTCAACATGTACATTAATTACAGTGCTGATCAGAACACTCAAAAAAGATCATACTTATGCATAAATATTATATGCAATACTTTACTGAGGCAAATTTGTATGCATTTTAACATAGAGATGCTTAAGTTTCCCCTCAAAGCATTTGATTTCACATTTATTATTCCAAAACTTGGCTTTGCAATTAAGCATAGCATCTAAGACATCAAATGATCATGTTATGGGTTATTTTGAACATGTATTTCCTTACCCAAGTGAAAGAATAAATGTATTCCTACTGAATGAATACATATCATTAATTCAACTGCAGTACAAAATGCCCGCACTACAGGTGAGTAGGTTAGGACACGTTTACTAGTTAGTGACTGCAACTCTCACAAAGATATTTAAGCTAGTTTTCAACTACTTCATTCAGGCCATGGTCCAGAGACATTTCTCCTGGACATAGTGCCAGTGTAACCTACNATACATATCATTAATTCAACTGCAGTACAAAATGCCCGCACTACAGGTGAGTAGGTTAGGACACGTTTACTAGTTAGTGACTGCAACTCTCACAAAGATATTTAAGCTAGTTTTCAACTACTTCATTCAGGCCATGGTCCAGAGACATTTCTCCTGGACATAGTGCCAGCGTAACCTACTCATACCCTCAGCCATTTGCCTCTGATCGATCCCATACCATTTCCTCAGCCTGAGTACAACTGCTTGAAGTGCCATATGGTGAATGGATCAGGAAACTGCTCAGGGTTAAAAAAATTAAGCCAGCACTGCCACCAAGAGAAATGTCTGTGGAACCACAGTCTCCAAAACTTCTAAAAATGTTGCCATGGGAGAGTCAAGCTAAAAGCCTTAATGCTTACCCTGCATCTTTTGTGCCCATGAAACTCCGAATAGAGCACATGAACTAGCTCAAACTCAGTTTCTGTATATACATGGAGGCGACTTCCTCATGAGCAGATTAAGTTGCTCCATTTCACTTAATTCAGAAAAACAGTAACAGCTGTTTTAAGTAAAATAATTTAATAAACACATGAAAATATTTTTATGAAAATGACTAGAAAGCAAAACACAGCAAAATCCCCAAGGTTATTCAGGTTACCCTGCTCTCATTCCATCTTATAACATCAAAGTTAGCGGTACACGGGAATAACATCAACTAACGACAGTAACCTTCTGGGTAAGTCAGTACAATGAAGCAACGTAGCATTAGATTAGCTTAGAATTCTCCACCAGGTTCAAAGAACAAGCTGGTTACAAGCAGAGCAGGCCTCAGTCCCTACCTAGTAAGGCTAGGAGGGAAACTGTCCTGCAGCAACACTGAACCCGACTGCTCAAAGCACAAAAGTGGGCAATAACAGTATGCCATAGTGGTGTCTCTTCCAAGACAATCACCTTGCTGCCAACTACAGGTAAACTTCTCAGATGATCAACAGCTACTTTCTTCCAGCAAAAGCAGAAGCAGCTTATGGACTCCTACTGAAAGGGAAGGTCAAGTCTGATCCCAGCAGAAATTCAAGATCACCAATGGAACAACTCACCGATAGTAGCATCAGCAGAAGGTTAAGCTTATTTTTGGCCAAATTTTTAAAGTATCACTTTTTAAGTTTGCTCAATTTGACATTAAAGAACAGTTCTGTTTCTCTCAAGCAGGTTTTGAGACTTTGGCATGCGCCCAGAAAGAACGGCTTCCTATAAAATGAATCCTAATTCTTTAAAACGGCTATGTCCTGGTTTTTTGAGACACCTCCAAAGATTCACACGAAGTTCTGGAACAAGAAAAATTTGATGTAATGCAAATGTGGAACAATGTTACCTGTATGCATGGCATATAAAAGGCAAAAACAAATGCCTTTTTTATTAAGAAAATACCTGACATATCTTTCTGAAAGCTTTAAATATTGGATTAAAACCTTCCTTTTTCCATATTTCATTCACTGCTGCATACTTTGCAACTATGCAGCAAATTAATATACCGATTTACCCCTAGCTCAGGACATCAAAATTCTGTTTGCAATCCTGACATTCAAATAAATCTTCTTCAAAATCCATCAGTGTAAGTATATTTACTTGTTGATCTACATCACATTCAAGTTTCTATTAGTACAAAAGCAAAGAGGAGGGAAGGGCAGAGTATAAAGCATTGAATCCTTGCAGGCAGTTTCATAGGAACGCTCCTGTGTTTGACCTTTTTGTCAAATTACTATGAAAGAGCTACTCCTTCCTGAACAGTAACTGAACTAACTCTGGAAGACAGATGAGGTGACGTTCACAGGCACAGGATGACAAGCTCAATCTTATTAGAAACATGGAAAGGAAATAGGAAGTTTTCTTTACTGTTGAGCAAAGAAAAGATTGCCCAGCTGATAACGCAGCAAAACTTAGAAGACTCTTGTTGGCTTCAGTACTGACACAGAACAGTAGAAAGAACTGAAAGTGGTCTAAATCCCTGTTACATTTTGAACTTCTTCCACTCCTTTCAAACAAACTTCAAAACACACAACACACATCCTCAACACCACTCCTTGTCTGGATCCAGAGGCAGCAGTGACATGATAAACTCTGGCATGTTTTTAGCATAATCTTCAACAGCTGGAGTAAATAACATGACAGGCTCCTCACCAACAACTTGTTCTTCATCTTTAAGTCAGATGCTGGTACAGAAATATGCAGTACTTTTAAATTCCATCAACCACCAACAAGCTATGCATAACTAGTTTAAAGCATAGTTCTGCATCTTCCAGTTTATTTCAGGGTTAACAAGTAAAAGGTGCAGATCATGTACTTCTAAAATAGGGAATGAAAAAATCTATTTAATTTTTAAATGGATTAGAGCACTCAAAAATTTAATACATTAAATTTCTCCTTAAATACTAGCTTAGTGAAAGGAAAACAGAGGATAATGCAAAACACTGCACTAAAAATCAATACATGGTAGAAAACAAATGTAACCTACAGAAGTGCAATTCTGTGCCTGTATTACAAAGCCATACTGCATTCAGAAAGTTTGGGAATGCAGAAGCAGCAAGATTAAAACAATTACAGGTCGTAAAAAGAGTGGGTAAGAGCAGCTCCACACACAGCGAAGGCAAATTTAACTTCATCTTTTACGGAGAAACTCTCAGCATATGGAGTACTTCTCTAAAATATCTTTTCTTTTCAAATTACCTGCAATTATTTCAAATTATTTCCACATTATCTGTCATACAGTACTGATAAGTTTCCATTACATTCTGTGAACTTCCATTTATTGTTAAGCAAGAGCAAATCCAGTTAAAGCAGACACACGAAGTCTGCCGCTGTTCTCTTCAAATGGTTTTACCAGTGAATTTTTAACAATTCCTTGATTGCAAATTACCAAAGACCAGATACTGAAAAAATACAATTTCCCAAAACTATTTCTGTATTATTTCCCCCACTATATCTCACTATTTTTACTGTAAATAAAAAAATCGAACTACTGCTTCAAATTATCACCAATATTTAGGGTTTTATGAAGGACATCTAACATGCTGATTTATTACTACAATACATCTCCTTATGCACAATTACTAAATGTTACATCTGCCTATCATAAGATATTAGAGGCTTCCACAGTACTCAATTCTTGATTTTGTACTCCGATCCATGGGCGTCATGGCAGCAAAACTCACACATCAGCAAATATGCAATTACAAATCACTGCAACTTAAAACTGTATTTTTTATTAAGGGTTGCACATTATGTTTTTAAAAGCTTACTTCCATTTTCTCTTTCACATGGAGAAAACATACAGCTGAATATATGACTGTATTCAACATACACCTGAAGGACCACCAAAAAAAAATATCACTGAACTCTGAAGCATTTCCAGTAAGCGAAATAATTTTAATAGTTTGATTTGTATTTTTAAAATTTTGCTCCTCTAAATAATCACTTTTTAAGCACAATGCAGGAAAACATCTCTGCCATCACCATGCCAAATCTTGGCAGTAGTGATTAAATAGGCATTTTGCAACCTGTGGCCCAGAAAGCAATTCTTGTGGGATAGCAAAGACCAGGGAGAGTGCACACTGTTGACTCCATCTCTTTCCTCCTGGCCATTCCTTTATTTGTCCAGAGTTATCACTGCAATCGGAACAGCATACAGGCTTTTCCAGGCAGTTAGCAGTAAGGAAAAATAGACTTCCCAGCTTCCTCGAACACCCGCTAACAGTAAAGCGGAAAAATGGTTATGAATTCTCTCAATGATTAGTGAAACACAGACAAATATATGTAACTTTTTTTCTTGTGTTTTTATTTTTAAATAAATGCTTTACATGCAACAGGCATGTTCCAAGAATGAAAGACCAAGAGATCTAACTACCAAATTGTGACTCAGACCACGAATATCATCATCAGAACTCCCGAATTAAATTGTATACATTGTACCTGTATAGCAGGTGTTTTTAAACATCTGTAAACATTACAGGATGACTAAGAAAGAGGCATGGGTTCCAAATCCTGGCAAGAAGGATCTGCATGTAACGGCAAGAGCATTCATCTTCCAGAAGACCAACAGTGCTCACAATCACTACCAGTTCTCACCATATTCCCACTAGTGCTAGATTAACAGGAAAGCTGATGAAGGCAAGAATTCCATAGAACAGAGAAAAGGCACTTTGACACTGTTCTCTACGTTAAAAAAAAAAATCATTTTAAGTAAAAACAGAGACTACGTATCGCTTATGTTGCAATCATGAAAAGTGTAAGGGAAGAGTCACTTAACTTACTTTCAGAGTAGGACAGACCTACCAGGAAGAAGACTCCAGATAACTGATTTCTTCATTTTGTTACCAGGACAATAATTTCAACTATTAAAATACTCATTAATTTATTTATGAAAATACAATCATGAAACAGACTTAGCAGTAGATGAAAACTGGAGCCTTCATCATTTCCCTGTTCACCAGCGGAGAGCAGCTAGTCCAGCCTTCAGATCTGGAGTCCCTGATTTAATGAGTAGTTCTGTTTACAGCAGAACTAATGAAGCTTGGTTTCCTGTGGATTTGCTCCTACAAGCCCTGTGGCCACTTAACATTAATTACATCAGTTGCCTCTAAGCTTGTCCATGTCTCCCTACGATCCTTCACCTCATAAAACTCTCCATTTGTCCCTACATTCTCATACCCAACTACTCATGCTTGCTCTCACACTTTTGCTAACGCTCAGCGCTTTCTCGTGCCCTTAAACCCACCTTCAGATCCCATCAGCTCCATCCCCCACCACCTACTATCTCGGTATGGTGCTAAGCAAGAGGCAGCATATGCTGTAGCTGGTTCGAAGCTCAGTGCATGCTGGTCAGCCAGCTGGAGACCGCCTCTTTGCTTCCAAGAGGAGCACATAAAATGCCATGACCTCCTCGCCTTTAGGGATTTTTTGGAGGAGGGCTGTTACGGCCCCTCAGATGACAGCTTTCACAGGCTGGCAGAAGGTAATCTTTCTCAGACTTCTCCCCACTCTTAAATTGGTTGGAACTGACTGGGAGGTTCACACTTATTAAAAGAAGAAAAGACACAAAGGCAATGTAATTGATACTTCCCTCCGAAGCCAGCATTATAAGGTAACTCGGTTATGGTCATTTACAAAGCATCTTGAGAATGCACACTGCTGTCCTCTCTCTTCCTGCAGCTAAGGGCATCTTCTGTATTTCTGCAACCTCCATTGCACTCAGAGGGACCAGGAATACACAAAATTGACAAAAAGTCAATTTCAACAATTTTCTGCTGCACCCTGTGGGCAGCAATGAAACTGTCAACAAGAATTACCATTTCACTCCACTGAGGAGTAGCAGAGGGGTCTGGAGCTATTCAGAGGGATGGCCACCTCAAAACGAAAGCCACTGAAGGATAAGAGCAGCAGCACTCTGCATCTGGGACAGCACACGCGGAACCAGGGCTAAAAGAAAAACGTCCTTGTCCTTCACTAAGTGCAGGGGCAGCAAATACCAGCTAACAAGAAGTTAACGCTAATCACAAATGCAAAAGGAGAGCCTAACCCACAGAAACTACCTGTTGCTAACAGAATTCTTATCCTTTCTTCCTCTACCCACTCCCTTTGTGATTTATACTTGTTTGTGCTTTGAGGACAGAGAACAGGTAACAGGAAAACAAAATATTGCCCTTAGAGGGGGCAGTGATACTCCTGTAGTTAAGTACCAGTCTGAGACTCGTTGGACCTAGCCAGTATTTCCACAGCCTTCCAAGGCTTCCAGCACTCCTAGGTGACTAGGAGTACATCAACATAGCACAACGCATATAGCTCGAATACCAGAAGGAATATGGCCGCGTTAGCACTGCACTGCACCTAGGCTGAAGTGCAGGCTGGAGCATCCATCCTGCTCCTCAGGTAGTTTGGATCTATCCAAATGGCACTCCACCACAACAGGTAAGCATACCCTTAGTCATCCTGCCTCAGAAACCAGCCATAACATTACAGTTCTTCTTTAAATTACCAAGAACTGTAATGAAAGAGTATCTGAAGAGAAAAACACTCGGATACCAAAGTTAGGAAGAGGAGCAAGTACTTACAATAGGCAGCATACATTACCTATTTAACATAACAGATACAACGCCCAAAACACGTTGTTTTACCACCCTTTCTCTCTTTGTGTCAGCTTTGCCCCAGAGTTTACAAACTATGGCTCTGACTTGTAAGCGTTGGTGAATATCTCCTTAAACCTTACTCAGTGTTTCCATAATTGTATATAGATTCTAGACAATACTACCCTGCAAGAATAACATCCAAAATAGGTTCTAAAAATAAAGCATTCTAGACGATTCTCACATATAACCAAAGGCTGAAAACACAGGCCCCATTTCATGAAGTGCATGAATAGCATGCTACTTGAATTATAGCTAGAGAGCAGGGGGGAAAAGAAACCCAACTCACAATATAGTAAAAAAGTAGCATTTCAAGTCTCACATACATTCTGTTTCTAAAACAAAGCTTAAAGCCTGAGACGTATGAAAGAACTGTTAATTTTGCGAATCACACTTCTGGCACTCAGCAATTAATAATCTCTAAAAACAGGCAATTGTTTGCTTGATGAGTTTGTAAAAAAGGCAACATTCCACCTCAGACTGTGTTCGGCTGTGAACACCTCCTCCTCACCAGCAGCAATATGGATTGCCCAGCGCAGTTCAGTGATTCCTTTTTTCAGCCTAGGTAATGCCCATTTACATAGTCGTGATATTTTTAAATGTGCTTTCAGAAGCACCAAATAACAGAAAAACATGGAAGGAGACAACCACAGCAGTAACATGACGCTCGTTAGACCACAGGGTTCACAAATAAAATAACGACCAAGTCCACGGAGCACAATAAAACTCCATTTTACAGATTATGCATTCAGAACACTAACCCGAGGAAATCCTGGTCGTGTTCCCAGCCTCCCCCCCAAAGAGAGTGTGTCTCAGCACAACAGAACATACTCGAGCTCCTTCGCTAACCTCCACGCACATTCCTACACCCCTTAGGAAAACAGTGACAGCGGACATAAAAGGAAGGGAAACAATGACATTCTTTTAATAACAACGTTCACTGCCGCGTCCAGCACGTTAGACCCGGTCGCTCGGCGCTACGTGACGACAGTTTCTGCATTCCCCTGGAACAGACGCATTCACCCCCGGCCCGAGCTCTGCTGCTCCGGGGGCTGACCGGTTTTTCCCCTTGGCGGCCAGGCCAGGTATTCGCCCTCCCCTACCGCCACCGCAGCCAGAGGCGGCTGCACGGCCAGGAGCTGCATCCGCGGCCAGGGACACGAAGGGGCCGCCGCCTCCGTCCCCCCACACCGCGGCCGCTCACACCGAGGGGGAAAGCGCCGCGCCCCAGCCTCGACCCCCGGCGGTGCGGGCTCCACGTCAGCTGTCCCCGCCGCCGCGGCGCTGACACACACCTTCCCCCCGCACCCGCCGCCCCTCG
>VZSC01002088.1:40424-52742 GCA_013398225.1 Steatornis caripensis | reverse complement strand
GCTTCTCCTGGCGGGGCAGGGCCGGGGGCGGTGGGCGGGAGGCGGCGCCTCTTTCCTCACTCCCCCGTCCCCCTTAGCTGGGTGCTCTGCGCGGGCGGCGGGGTGGCCGGCCTCGCCCCTCCAGGACGGTGCCGCCCTGCCTGGCCTTGCCTTGCCTGGTCTCGCCTGGCAGCTCCCGGCGCAGGTGGGGCGGCTCCCTCCGTTGCGGCGGGGACCGCATCGTGTGGGTCCGGCTGGGCTGCCGGGGCGGTGCGGGGGCGCGTGCCTGTCCCAAGCGCCGCCGTGCTGCGTCAACCGACGGCACGGAAGCGCCGTGTTGAAATAGACCGCTCCGCTTTTAGGTATGCAGTTAGTTCAGAGCGCTTTCTCCCCCCTTGGAAGGAGCGAGGCAGCGGGAGCTGCGGTTCTGCCCCGGAGTGACGCTTGGCCGGCCGCGGCTGAGCTGTCTGGTGCCTCGGAGGGGTCGTTGTGCTCCCAGAAGCGCGCGCAGAACACGCAGCGGGCTCGCGGTGGGTACAGCCTGGCTCTCCTGGTCCCACCGCTGTAAGTGCTTGTTTCCAAGGGCTGTAGAGCAGAGAACCTCAGGCCGCTGGTGCCTGGCAAGCGTAAATTGTGAGCGTTGCTTGAAATTGATCCAAATTAACCTATAAAATCTAATTGGTAACTGTTTTCCTTTTTAACTCGTGGCAGAGCTGAAAGGCCTAGAGGAGAACACTTGGGAGTGTGAAATGGGGGTCTGTGGTGAGTATAGGTCATCAGCTGGTGAAAAGATAGACTGTCGGTGTTGCTGTGTACTGGTCTTTGCAAAGTTGAGTTTTTGGCAACTGATGGGGCAAACTTTCTTAGGTGAAAAGTATCATCTTATGTGTTGTCCAAGGTCTGTTTGACAAAGAGTAAGCTTCAGTGCAACCTCCGATCTTTTTTGTGGGCATTGTACTGTTCCCTCATGAAACTGAGGGGTTATTTTGCTCACTTGAATAATATTTCCTGATAAATGTTGAGTAATATTTGAGCAACTGAGTCTTTCGGTGCTCCTTGCTGAGTAGCTCTGTGACTGTGGGGGTCTCGGTGCTTATTGGGTCATTTGAGCTGAGATTTGCTGTGTGTGACTTTTTGCCAGGCAAATGAAGCGAATCTGCTCACAAAGCAGTCGGACAAACATCTGAATTAGTGTAAAGTATGTAGCTGGAGTGTATGACCCAAAGCAGGATGTACTAGGATTTCCCTGTTTTGTTGGTGGCAAACCATCCCCCTTAAGCTGTCTGGTGTAATTTCATCTGAAAACTTTATCTGTTGTCAGGAAGCCTTCTTGTACTGCCACTTATGTTTTCCTGCTACAATCTATGCAACCAGATAAGTAGCAGTTCTTACACTCCCTGCCCTCCCTGAGTCTTGTCAGGTAATTGAAACTTGCGAAGTAGAGCATAGTGTTCCAGGACAACATTGGTTTGGAAGAGAGAGGGTGTGAGAAGAATTGCTGTTCGTGCACTCTGTCAATGTGGTCTTCCTGTGGGCAATACACAGCACTAGAGAGAAGAGGCGTACGCTTACTTCCTGTACATCAAATGTAGCTGCTGAACCTGTTTCTACTTTGTTATGTAACAGTACCAACTAAAGAATTTTTATTTTAACAGGAACTTAGACTGCGTTGGTTGTAAGGGTAGTATCAGCAGTGCTGAACATCTCAATTTCTAATGATCAGATTCTTGTGAAGTTAGTTATTTTTTTTTCCTGAAATGAATTTCTAAGAGTTATATTTGTATTTTGAGGATTAAGTCTTCTATAGGCCTAACCAATAGCACAGGGAATGAAGAGAACAGCTACTGCTGTCCACAGATTTATTGCAAGAGGCATTAAAGGACAATGTATCGTGCAGTTCTGTGTAGTTGGGTTTTCTGGTTGCCTTTGGTCACTCATTTGTGTGCCCTAATTATTTTTGCTAAAAAGGAAGTCCTTAATTTTATTTATAAATCCTCTTCACCTTCTGTGTCCTGGTTTCTTAGCTATGGGACTTAACTAGTTTGCCAGTGTTCAGCTTCCCAGGAAGGGGGAAGTGTTCAGTGAGAACTTGGACAGCTTCAAGACTATTGTTTAACTTTGCTTAGTAGAGCAAAATTCACATGGAAGGTGGGAAGCCCAGAAGTCAATGTGGTGTGACATAAGAGGTCTGAATTTCAGTGGTTTTGAGACTGTCCTCCTTGTACTCTTTTCTCAGTGTCTATTATGCTGTGTTCCTCTATTTGATCTGTATTCCTTCCTGGTCTCTTTCCAGACATACCTGTTCCAGTGGCTTTGTTTCTCTGACTTGTGTGTTGTGAGTTCAGAAGGCATATATTACCTTTTCCTAAAACACCATAAGAAAGATGGAAGTATTTTTAACCACTATGTAGCTGCTAAGACCTGAAGTTCTCTCTTACTTAATGCAGTGTTTTAATTTTGGTGTGGTGACTTTCTGTTGTTTACAAGAACTATGGATATCCTATATTGCCGTAGCAAGTCCAGGAAGCCCTGTTGTTGTGTGTGGACAGCCATCAGGAATACCTCTTGTCCTGACTGGTGACTGGAAGGAGCAACAGTTTTGGCTGCAGTAGAACTCTCCTTGCCTGACTGACCTACAATTTTTCAGGGCCAAAAGAGCAGCAAAATATTAATTTGTAGGTGTGTCACAGTGCCCTCTGCTGACTTCTGACGTGGAGGACTTGTTCTGACATGTGTGTCCCGAGCAAACTGACTTCTGATTCAGTTTGAGAGTTTGCAATTGGGTTTAATCAACTCCAATAAAATAGTTTGGCTGATTCCACTAAAGCTTTAAGGAACTAGGGAATTGAGCTAGTAGAATTCTTAATTGCATGTGAATTGTCTCGAAGAGTTATGCGCAGGAAACGAGGAGTGATTCAAATTCACTGCTCCACATAATGATCTTTGGCAAAACTTCGTTTTAATGAAATGTTTTCCCTTTGCTCTATAAATGCTATTATACTTAGGCACCTAAACATCTGAAATACCTTGTACTAATTGCATGTCTTCTCCTTTCTGTCAAGAAGCAGAAGACTTGAAGCACATAATTAAAGCATCTTTTAATTTTAAATCCTTGTGTCTATGGAGTGCTACTGTAGTAAGTATAGGTCGTTATTAATTGTAAAACTTACTGGCTGCTGCAACAGTTTTCATAACGAGTAGTGCAGAGTTTTTTTTACCTCCGAAACCAGCAAGGTGGTGGTTATTTCTTTCAGAGTTTCAGAAAACTTCTAAAAATGTTACAACTTGTCAAATTCTCAGTCTTTAATGGTGGGAGTAGCTTTTTTAATTTGTGGCTACCCATCTTGTTAATTTCTAATAGAGCCTGTGCCTGACTTTTAGTCTGCTTTGATTGCTCATTCTTCTCATTTGTAAGGTCTGAGCAATTGTGTACACATCAGTTGCTGAGACAGTATTTAATAGTAAACACGCTGAGTACTTGTCAGTCACAGCCTGGTGTGGATGAGATCAGACTAATCCTCTTGTGCCAAGCAAAGATGTGAAGCATCCTAAATACAAAGTAGATGGCCATTTTGTTTGCAATCTGTTAAAGCAGACTGTCTGCTGTGATCTGTTAAGTTTTTTTCCCCTCCTCACTTGAAAATGAAAGTTTCCCCATCTGTGTTGCTTTGCAACACTCTCTCTACCTTCATGTTTAAGTACGTGTTTTGCTTTCAGGAAAGTTGGTCAGCAGTCATGACTGTTGGAAGGGAGAGTTGTAGTGGTCTACAGGAGGATGTAGTTGTCTTGGCTACTAGTAGTTACTTTTCTGTGTGTTTGTAGCCTGCCTTCCCCACTCCCGTTTTAGAGCCTTGCAAGGAGCGAAAGATGTACAAGTAAAAGATTCAGCAAGCATACCTTGGTTCTGATACTAAATTATAACTGTAACTACATTAAACTGGACAAAGATTGTTTGGGGGCTCACAAGAGGTGACCTGAAGGTACGTAGTAGTATTAGTCTCTTTCAGCTTTTGCTGCTTTACAGATTGGAGCTGTTTCTTTCATCGTAGTTTCCAAGGCATTCTCTTACTCTACTTTTAATACTCTTGTTGTTCAACATTTCCAGATAACCAGCTGCCACTAGAATTACTAGACATCTGAGAATGGATGGCTGAAGCCATAGCTTCTGTATTGATTGGACTGTCGTCAGGAATATCTGGCTTAGTGTGGTGGTGATGTTTTGTGTAACTGTGTGTGTTTTTTTTTAGCCCCGATTGTGTCTTGCTCTTGGAATACAAATTTTCCAATTAAAAGCAGTAAGTACAAAAGTATTTACCACCTTGTTTGCTAGTCAACATGCTGTCAAACATGTTGTCTTGAAACAACCATAATTCATCAGATGGAATCAAGTAGTGATACCACCACATGCTGTGTGAGAGGAATAGCTGTATACAGCCTAATATTCAAGTCAGAAGGGCCATTTGTGGGAGAGTTTCTTTGGCCGTTTGTAGCCTGCTCTTCTCTTGGCAGGATGGTTCCAGCTGAAGTGCAAAGGAAGTTGAGTGCCGTTGCATGCTGAATGCTTTCCAATATCCTTCCAGTTCAAAGGCCTATAAATTGCTCCTGCACCTGTGGGGAAAAAGGAGTTGCTGTCATAGTGCGAGCAGCTGAGATGGGGAGATGTGTTGAAATTTCTGTCTCTCCACAGAATTGCAAAGATTCAGTCACCAAATATCATTTATCCTTGGCACTTCATGCTATGCTTAAACAGATCTGAGCGGCCTTTTGCTGGGAGGAGCCATCCTGCCCTTTACCCTCTCGTCAGTCTCCACTTTTCACAGGGTCCAAAAGTTGTGTCGCCATGGGCCGAGTCCGGTTGTTTTGTCAATCGGAATGAAGATTAGCATGCTTGAAAGAGGTTAATCTTTTGTTAGTTGCAGTGAACTGCACCAGCTCATGCTGCTGTTGTGTAGTTGCTAGGTGAGTGCCGTGTTGAGAATGAAAAATTGCAGGACAGAAACACCATTGTTTTTGGCATCGGCCTATTACCAGACTGGTTAAAGCGTAGTCTGAAACTACAGTCTTCACTTGCGCATTGGTGCTTATTCTTTCTTGCAGTGAAACTAGCTCCAGTAATAACGGTGCAGCTGTTCTAATGAAACAAGGTGTCAATTTTTTTTAAAAGGTCTTAAATTTTATAGGTTGAAATCTGTAAGCGTATGTAAGTCTAGGGATTAAGTGTATTGTCTTGTCTGTGTGAAAGTTTAAAATCATTTACATAGCTGAGCAATGAAATCATCAGAGCACTTCTCTCCCAATAGTTCAGCTTCTCAGTTAGGCAATCCTAATATGTACACCGAAAAGTGTCTGCTCACTAAACTTGACTTGTAATACCTCTTCTGTAAGTTAGCGCTCCCACAATTTGTTACAAATAAGTGTTCCCACTGCCTCCGTGGCAGGCCTTTCCTTAAATTAGTGTTTGCTACACAGTCTAGCTGCTCTTTTCTCTGCTATGTTTATGGGATTGCGTAGATGCAGGGCATGCGTGGTCAGTGTTCACAGCCTATGGCAGATGGGTGGGCTAAAGCTTGCTCGGAACAGATGGAGCACAACTAGAGGCGTACTGCGGAGTCTGACATTCTTACTTAATGATCTTGGCACGTACTCTGTTACAAAACGTGCTGAAATCCACATCTGTGTCCTATGCATTGTAGATAAATAGCAAGAACTGCATGGTCTGGCACGAAAGGACTTTTCTAATTAAAACAACCAACCTCCACTCTTGCATGTTCCACAAACCAATGTCTGCTTTGTCCAAGCATATTTTAGGCTCTGGAGCATTTCTGCAACCTAGGTGGAACAGCTTGTCTTTCCTGGTTATTTTGTATGTATAGCCAACTCCCGATACACTCATATAAGGCTGAGCAAGATCCCAAGCCAAATTCTGATTTTATTTAAAAAAAAAAAAATTACTTTGGCTCAATGCTTTTAATCCTTGATAGGAAATTATTTCAAAATGTATGTAAAAGTATGTCTGTCAGAAACCCCTGTTGTGGTGCTTCATGCATAAAGAAGCTTCCTCTGAGCTTTTTCATCCTTTTTATTCTGCTTTTGAAACTTCAGAATTTCCAGACCTGTACTGTTATGTGAAAGTATTAGGTTTTTAGAGAACGAAATACTAAAACTGAAAACAATATGATGTATCTTTCAAATTTTGAAGACCTGCCAAACTAGATTGTAACAATTTACTACTGGACAGGTGAGATAAGGTGTATAGAGTCTAGGTAGAAAAGATTCTTGTGGGCTTTTTGCTGACTAGTCTGACTTTAAGCATGTCTGGCCTCTGAGGCACTGAATAACCGATCTGAGATGCTTTTGGACATAGGGGGAAATACAACACTCCATAGTGGCTAACTCTGTATTGAACCTGTTGTCAGCTATCACTGTTACTTTCCAGTTCAGTTTATCACTGACAAAATAATAGGGCGTTAACTTATATCTCTTTTGTGTTTTATAGCTAGTCTGCAAGCATTGACGTGGAAGTGGGTTTAACTAGATGAATGTTTTCCCTGTGTTCATCATCTTTGAGATACTGCTCACATATCCTGAAGACAGTTGGAGCTTGCATTTGATGTTGAAAGCCCAGTGCAATTTCTTTCAAAAGCATTTACGTGTTTGAATGCAGGGATTCACAAAGCAGAATTTTTTCTGAAGTGAGAAGTTTGACGTAATACTTTACTTTCTTCTGCTAATAAAGCTGTTGGAACTTGTAGTGCTTGAAGGGGAAAATCAGAAAGCAGTTTGTGCTTGTGCCTTCCTGCCACGGTCTGGCTTTATTTCCTCCCTCCACGTTGTTTTGTAACTCATTGATCAAAACCATGAGAGGAGAGAGAGCAAAATGATCACTAACTCAGAGATACTTTGATTAGTTTTGATAGTATAGTAACATTACCTTAAACTGTACTGTTAAAAAAATTTCTTTGTCTTTGTGCTCTTATTATTAACTTTTGTCTGTTACTCTTTCTTCCCAGACTAGGACTTTGTTCTATAACACTTGATTCCGTTATGTCTAAAAGCATGTCTAGTGTTACTCAGCTGAAGTGTATTTACTATTAGACTGTTTTAGAAGCCAGAGAAGAAGTGGACCTATCCACATTTTTCAGCAGCAAACAGCTTAAAGTTTACTTGGAAGACAATATATCCGTATTAACACAAAATACATGTTTTAAATGACTGCTTTGGCAGTCATTGGTTTGTCATAGATGCAATATAAGCAGTGTTCATTTTACTGTTCTACATACAGAACTTTTGAGTGGTAGTTTTTCTTGAATAAAAGTCAACATTGAGTGCTTGGCACAAAATGGAATTTACATTTGTATAAAGAGGATTATGTGAATCAGGCAAATTACCTTTCATTCGCATTTGGCAAATGATTCTTCTGAAAAGGCACACTTATTCCCTCCATATCTTTTTGGTTTTTTTTAGCCTATGTACGTATTACCAGTCGAGCATATTTGTGTTAACAGAATTCTCTCAAAAATGAACCTTTGGTTAATTAGCATAGTGTGTGTTATCTGTTTTTTAAGAACAAAACCTATCCCTCAAACTACTTAATGCATGAGGCTCTAAGGAAAAAACAATAAATAGTTGTGGTTCAGAAGGGAGGAAATGAAGGTATCTTTTAGCACGGTGTTTTTGATATTAAGGTTAAATTACTAATACAACTGCACGAGTAAGTTTGGTAGAGGCTCTGCATGTTGTCAGTTCTTGACTTGGTGTCTAACAGCGTATGCATGGAGTTCTCTAAGTACTGGTTATAATTTAGGAAACACGTATGCTTTGGAATGACAAATCCAGATGTTATCTCAACAGTATCTGCCAAATACAGATTTCATAGAAGAAGCTTTTTCCTGTGTACAGTGGGGAGGTTTGGTTTGTGAATGCTCGAAGAGGCTTCAGAAATACTTTTCTGGGTCATAGAGATTAACAGAACTGTTTGGAAATCAGGGACCTTAAGGCAAAAACTGAGATGCAAATAACTTCTGATGATAAAAAGCAAAACCCCCTAGCTGTCTGGGGAAGAGATGAGACAGGCTAATTTTTACTTCAAGAGTTGGTGTTTTGTGGTTGTGCTTTTTTCTTCACTCATCTTATTGTAGCATTTTCTTGGGAGAGGCAGGACCTTGAGGCTGGTCTGTGACAACACCCTTACGTACTAGGGTGTGTAACAATTCAGTAGAAGCTTTCTGGGACTTTGGGTTAAGAACTTCACTTTTCTCTCTAAAACTGGCCAGCTAAATTAATATTCCACATAGCATGGCCTGTAGCAGTGTTGGATGTTTTTTTTCCATTTAAAAAAAAATGCAACCCATATGACAAATGTATGGTTACATGCAGTGTGGTTTGTCTTTCACTTACAGATGGCTCAAAAATAAAATGGGGTTTTCCTTGGAACAAGCAGAAGTGATTCTTAGTTCGGACTGCTCCTATTTTAAATGTTAGTTTCCTATAGCTAGTTATTTTGATGTTGGTGGTGCTCCAAAAATGTTGAGAGAAAATACTCTTAGAGCAGCAAGCAGTGGCCTGATTGTGGATATTAACGTGTGAGATTCTCTGAAGTCTCTAGCAGACAAATGTAACGTTTGAAAAAGCAAAATTGATAAGGTGGAAATCCATTTTTTGTTAACTATATGGCATTCTGAAGTATTAGAGGCAATGAGTGTAGACTGTTAAGTGATGGGTGAGGCCAGGATGGGGAAACTCCAGTGCAGTGGCTAGCTTTAAAGCCACTTTCCAAAGCTGAAGAAAGCTTTAGATTCCAAAAATGGTTGAGAATGAGCATGACTTCATATTCTTAACTCAAGAGAATATAAACTGGTTTTCTTCTAATATTGAAAATAATACTAGAAGTACTAGATTACCGAACTTCCATAGTTCGAGTGTTGGATATGTCAGGTCACTTTTTCCTTATGCAGCTGCTGAGACAATAGAGAAAATATGCATGAGCACTTTAATACAAAGACTTTCTCCCTATGTCATGCAGTTGAGACTTGAGTGTCTATGTTGTGCAATTATGCACAATAATTGCACGATATAGACTTCAATCATGACTTCCATAGCTTGATTGAAGATACTATAACTTATGGTAAATCTGCCCAAGTTAGCGCTAACAAAGAAAAAAGCTGGCATTGGACCCTTTCAGACAACCAAAAATTTTTTTCCGATCACTCAAAGAGATTACTGTCACTTAAAATACTGAGTTATCTTGCTTTGGGACTTAGTTACATTAGTGAGTGAGGCTACTTTAAACAGTAAGTACAGTTGCTGTAATGAGAATGAATTTTGTTGGTGTTTTTTGGGGTTTTACTCTGGAGATGAGGTGTTTGTGTATTTTTGACAGCATTTGTTTTAGTTTGTTTCTATCAGCTGCAGAACTTCTGTCAATTAACATTGCTGTTCTTCAGCTATGCTGGCTTAACTGCTTCTGTTCCAGTTTAGTACTGGATAAAAGATCATCTTCATACACAAATCTGATTCTTACCTGGTCATTTCACCACAATTGGGATCTTTGAGATCTCTAAGAGCTGAAGCTTTAAGACTGTTAAACATGTTTAAAAATGTGGAGGAGTTTGCAGTGCTGAGATGATAGTATTTGCTTTATTCTTTTATGCTAGATTTGGCTCTCCAAACATCCATCTGCCTTTGCTTGTTTCAAAATTAACTGTGGTATGGAGCAGAAAAACCTTTGAAAAGAAGTGGCTGCTGACTTCATATGAGTTAGTTGAAGTTATTGTAATGAACGATTTTTCAATGTACCAGTTAGATTAAAATGGAACGTGTTTGGAAGGTCTATCCTGGATTCTTTTACATCATCCTTGAATCTGGAGGACTTCATGTTCTAATACAGAAATTAAAATCCGATTTAAATTGTAGGAGCTTCCAAAATTTTTTTGAAAACACTAGATACAAAGCTAAGAGTAGTAAGTAGTAAGTTAAGAGAGCTGGTAATTTTTAACTTCAGTTTATCAAAACAAAAAAGCTAAGTATCAAATGCATATGTACCTTTAAACCTCATGACAAAATTAAAGGCCTCATTCTTGAATTTGTAATATTCATGTTAATCTTGTTCAGCCCTTCATCTGTATTACATTAGTGATGTCTTTTAGGAGCTCATCAGAAGTATCCTAAATTGAGAGGATCACCTTGCTCATGAAAACTATGTGTAGGTTGTGGTACCTCTGAGTGTAGTAAGTATGAAGCACTTATTCAACAACAAGGAAGCTCATAAATGTGTTTCTCTGTCAATCACCTTTATTATGTAAACTCTTTAAAGCATAATCACCTAAACCAGAGTTTGTGCTATGTGACAGTTTCTTTGAACATCCATGTAGGTATCAGCTTTCCTCTTCAAACTTAAAAAATAATTGTGGTCTTAATTGTGTTCTTCCTCACCTGCTCCATGTAGTAAGGTTATTCATGCATGTAGTAATGTCCTGGTTTGGGCCAGGACAGAACCAATTTTCTTTCAGTAACTTTGCTTTTTAGTTAAGTCTCTTCTGAGAAGCTGCACTGTCTGAAATTAACTGCATGTTTTTCCAGACAGTAGCTGCTTCTAGCAGTGATAAGGCTCGGTGTTTATAGTTAGTGCTGGAACGTCAGTAGTAATGGTATGCAGAAAGGCTCTTGCTTATAGTTACCCCTGTGGAGACCAAGATTGATGCTTGCTTCTGCTAGCTTTCTCATGTGCTGGAACTGAAAGAATGGAAAAGGAGTTGCACCTGCGACCCTGCAGTGGGGAGGAGTGGGTCGGACAGGTGACCCAGAACTGACCAAAGGGAGTATTCCATCCCATACGCGTCATACTTGGTATAAAGCCGAGGGATTACGAGGGTCTCGTTCTCTCTTCCGTGGCCGGCATCTGAGGAGGACTCTGTCCGATTCTTCTGCCTTGGATACCGATCCGTGCATTCGTGAATCCAGCTCGTGCTTGCTGCTGAGTGCAGTCCGGGACTTTAGTGCAGCGTGCCCAGCAGCATCCGGGTGGCGTATTCATCATCAGTGGGGGGGAGCTTGATAGCGGTTTTATACATATTTGTATATATTTCATTATTATTTCTTCCTATTATTATAATACAGTATTACTGTAGTTAGATTAAAGCTGTTTTAACTTTTCTAACCCATTAATCTCTTTCCCTTTTCTCTTCCCCCGCCACCCCCATTTTGGGGAGGGAGGGAGTCAAAAAAGAGTGTCTGTTTGTTTAATAGCCAGCCCAGCTTTAAACAGTGGCAGATTTATTGGTGCCCAGTGTGGGGCTGGCTTGAACCAGGGCTCTGACAGGTTGCCTGAATTTTTCGAATTCTGGCACTGGCAGGAGGAGACCCATATAAATCACTAAATAAAAATATCTGCTGAAAACTAGAGTTGGTTTGACCTTCTTTAAGAAAATGAAAAATAACAAATTAGTCAATTGGTCTCTTCTAACTGACATCTTTAATCCAGCTGTTAGTGCTTGCTCATCATTAAAAGCAAAGCACAGTTCGGTACAAGGACATGTCTTTTTCTTTGAACAAAGCCATGCCAGGTTTTCTTAGGAGCTGTGTGAGAAGTAGGTGTGATCAATTCCTCATTGTTGGCTAGTTGTCAGTGTTCAGTTATGCTCCTGCCTAATGCCACAGGTGCCTGCTGTGAGGCCCCAAATGCTTTGCTTCCAGTGGTAAAGCAACGGGTGAAATCGGGGACTACTTAAGGTAGATTTGAAGGAAGAGAACTTTTTTGAGATTTAAGTAAGTGTGAGCAGTTTTGGAAATTAATACTTCTCTAGCAGGGATGAAATTCTGCTATTGAGCTTGAGGTAAGTGCTAGGTGAAAGATTGAAGTTCTCTAATAATGGTTATTTTGTATTGAAGGCTATATCACGTGGAAGTGTTATAGATGCATCTTGTTTCAGTTCCTTGGTGTGGGTGCTTGGAAGTTATGAGCTCACCTGCTGACTGTTCTGCGTGTGTGGTGGAGCTTAGTCAGCCTGTAAACAGGAAATAGTACAGGGATAGTCAGGGTGCTATTACAGTAGTGGTCAAACATGTATGTGAAAATAAAGCAATGAAGTGACTGAGAGTTTTATAACAATTCATATTATCATAGAATCATAGAGTGGTAGGGGTTGGAAGGGACCTCTAGAGATCATCTAGTCCAACTCCCCTGCTAAAGCAGGTTAGCCTAGAGCAGGTTGCACGGGAATGCATCCAGGCGCGTTTTGAATATCTCCAGAGAAGGAGACTCCACAACCTCTCTGGGCAGCCTGTTCCAGTGCTCTGTCACCCTCACAGTAAAGAAGTTCCTCCTCATGTTCAGGTGGAACT
>VZSC01002088.1:6786-29397 GCA_013398225.1 Steatornis caripensis | reverse complement strand
TCCTGAGCTTGGAGGAAGCGGTTCTTGAATATTAACCAGCTCTCTTGGGCCCCCCTGCCTTCTAGAGCGCTAACCCAAGGGATTCCTCCTAGTAGATCTTTGAAGAGGGCAAAGTTAGCTTTCTTGAAGTCCAGGGTTATGAAAGCTTGATTTGACTATCTTAGTATTAGATACAACACCTGCATGAATCTAGTGGTAATCCTGTGGGGTTTTTTGTGAGTTAAAGCTAAGGTTTCTCAGACTTTTCATAGACTGCTGAAATGTGTCCCAACACATTATGCTGTATATGGGTATTTTTAGGAGGATTTTTAAACATAAACTTTGAAGTGTTGGCTGCATTTCAGTCAAGTGTCTGAAATCATGCACTTCTGGGCAAGGGGTAGAAAAAAGATTTCCTAATTCTACCAACACCTGTAGTATAAGCAATGACAAACTGATTCTCGCTTGAACAAGTAGCAGCAGTTTAATTGTCATTGTATGGAGCTCAACAGGGAATTCAAAATCTGCCAGAGAAAAGGATAGCTCTGGTTAATATAGCATTCCTCAAAGAGGAGAAAAAATGTAACCAGGGAAGAAAAAGATTTGGTTAAGGTGATGGGGAGGAAAGAAGCAGAACAGACAGAAGAGTAAGATGGAGAACACCACAATTACTGTAGTTACTGCAGTTTAGAATTAATCTGTTTAATTATTTACTTTTCAGTGTGAGCAATGATGATTACCGCAAGAATGTTACCCAGTTGCTGTCGCAAGCAGCTTTGGTCACTGAGTTGCTCCGTCGAGGCTCCAAAGTGGATATCATATTCATAATTCTTCTGCTTTCTATGTACAAGCTTATTAGAGCTTATTTGTGCACATAAAGCTAGTGCCCGCCAGAGCTATGCTTCTGGGAGAAAAAATAATTAAAAAAAAGAATTCCCTCTATCTCATGCTTACTTTACCCTGTCAGGAAAGTATATAATGCAAAGAATTCATGATCTGCTTTTCCTCCCTGCTCCCTCAAAAAGGATCCACAGGCTAAGTAGAGGATAGCAGTTTCAAACTCTAATACAAGAAATCACTTAAATTAAGAGGTTACATTGGCTCTTGCAATACGTTTTTCTAGAAAAAGAAAGGTAATGTTTGTAGAATGCTGAGATTTTTACTCGTTTCAATTGTCCTGTTAGCTGTGACATTGCTGTCTGTCTTGGGCAGCCTTTTTTTAGACATGCCTGTCGTTTACGGAATACTTTTAGTAGGGCCTGAAAGAATATTTTTCCAACTGGGTATTTTCATTTAGTGTGAAAACACTGCTTTTAAGTCACCTGTGGTCTTGGAGCAGTCCCTTAACTTGCAGTTGAATACAAAATGTTCATGGGGCTGAGATCAATGAGACCCATCACTGACTTTTTCATGGGTAGGGAATGACATTGATTAGTCGGTGAATTACCACTCCATTGTTGGTTGGATTGAGTGTCCATATAGATCTTAGGGACCATCCATGGCTTTCATCTTCCCAACTGGGTCATTTTCTTTCATGGAGAGCTTGTAGGTTTAACTGCAGCCTGCACAGCTCTGCTGCCAGTCATGTTATGGCCCGAGTACAACTTCCTTTCCAGGGTTGTGTGGCTCAGGAGCCATCTGTTTTTATTTGCTGCATAGCAAGAGCTTTGTAACATTGAATTTTTTACTTAGCCACTGCTTCCACCAGTAAAAAACAAAGAAAAAAGTGCAGACATCTTGACTTGCTGTGTGGCTCCTGATGTAGCAAATTGTTCAAAGGTTATTTCTAGGGGGCAGGCAAGGGGGAAGTGTTGCTGCTGGCTTTGGTAATTTAAAAGACTTACGGACTTTAGTTCTAGACAGTAGGATCTATGCCTTTGAGGAGACTGAGGTGTTCTTGTAATTACCTAGGTTTAATGGAGGTGACTAAGATCTTCTAGGAGTTTTTTCACCGTGTTACACCAAAATGTTGTAATCGGTGTCTGAAACATAGTTTAGTAGTCTGAACAACCAGTGTTCTCAAATCCTGACTTCAAAATCCTGTCTTGAAAGGATGTGCTTTGGCCAAAGCCAACAAAGATGAGCTTAACGCTTGGATGGTAGAAAAAAAGCTCAACCAATCAAGCCTGTAATCACGCTTTTAACATAAAAAACAAAACTCAATCAAAGCTTCTGTAACTTCAGCATTAAGTAGATGATAGTCTTTGGGCAGTGTCAAATACAACCTTCTGTTTTTCCTCTTTTTTTTTTTCTGGTATGAAAACCACACTCAGGTTCATTTGTCAAGGATACTTTTGGTACCTAATGCATTAGTTGTACTAGAATATGATTTGACTTGTGTTTTTGAGAATCTTTGCCCAGACTTCAGCAGGACTTCTGGCAGATCTTGTGTGCTTCTGCAGAGAGTTTCTTACTGTTGGTAGCAGCCCAAGAGAAACTCCCACTTCTACTGTTGTTCCTAATTGGATAAATAGATATTGATTAAAGGATGCATAGCCTGGATAAGAGATATTGGACAAAAATTCAGCCTTGCATGGCATCTTAAAAATTGCATTGCATCATACTTAGGTTGATGGGGCAAGAGTGGATGTTAATTTTATTTTTATTCAGGTGTTGACTCTGGTTCATGGAAGGGTCACCAGTCTAAATGTCACATGGCCTGTCAGAGATGATTTCAGCTGTTGTGTACTTTTGATCTTAGTTTATTCAAGCCTGAAATATCTAAATCCTCTGAGAGATTGAAGTGAAGAATGTCATCACATGACTGAGTTTCTTTTCAAACTGAAATGCAGAAGAGCATTTAAGATAAATGGGTCTCAAGTTGTGAGCAAGGAAGTGGTTTTAAAGTATAATGCATAGCTATGAAATAGGCAGCAGCATAGCATTGGGTTTTGAGTACTTATTTAAGTCCACTTCAAAACAAGATTGCTTTAAAAGTGAAGCTTAAATCTGAACCACGTCCTGCTGGAAAGTATATATATTCCTCCTTTTGAAAGAGGGTACCATGAGTGCATGACTTGAACTAGTGTCTAACAAATGTGGTGTTTAATGCTTTGTGGGTATATCAGAAGAGTTAGTAGTCTGTATATTGCAAATGAAAGGAGGTTACTGTATCTGGTTGCAGGTGATGCTTTTCTTCTCTTTTCTTTTTTTCTAGCATAGATAGTGTTGAAAGTTAAAGAACATATGGACATTCAGTTAGTATGAATAACAGTGGTGGTTTGCACTGACCTATTTTGGAAATACCAGTGGCCAAATGCAATGTATTTTAGAGAAGACAAATGCATGGAACTACTTCTGTAATATTTATTGAGAGATGTAATCAATTTAGACAACCAAATCTGAACAAATGTACAAGATAAATGAGATTTAGTTAACTATTAGAAAACAGAACTAAAACTTGTATTTTAAAAGCATTGTCTGATTTCAAAACGATGTATAGTGTAAATCTTAAAAGTATATAGATATAAACTCCTGAAGTGTTAAGATTCTTACATGTGAGCTCTTTTATTAATGAGAATTTTGTAGTTTTCGGCGTATGAATAGAATTAAATTTCCATGAAAATGCTTTTTTCCTGCCTCGCCCCGGTGTTAATACCATAATGCTAACCATGCATGTATAACTTAAGTAATGTATATTGTGAAATAAGAGCAATGGCTACCTGACTTACCCCCCACAAAAGTCAACATTAGTATAAACATATGGATGAGTGTGGAAGAGAGTGAAATATCTTCTAGTGCTATAGTGGTAATTGCATTTCATACATATGATAATCTACTGACTCTTTGCAGTGTGTTTTTTCTTATCACTAAAGTGTTCTAGAGGCAGAATCAAATCTGTGAAGGCAGCCTAGGTGAGGTTGTGACCATGATGACCCAGCCATTTCACTTGGCTTGTTGCAGCTGCCACCAGTTCTACTTAGGAACAGAAAAGCCTTTGGATCTTCATGTCATTTCACTTGATACCTGGTTGCTGCAGACTGAGATACTGTTGAAAGTCTTGCTTTGACAGTTCTGAACTGACTGTACAGTGTATAGTGTATTCAGTGAAAGGTGAAATCAAAATTCTTACTGAAGATGGTGTGTTAATTTTCAGGTTCGCTGGATGATGTATTGGATTGTGTTTGCTCTTTATACAGTTACTGAAACAATAACTGACCTAACAGTCTCTTGGTAAGAGTCTGCTTTTTATGAAATCTGTATGAAACTTTATTTGTTTCTGATGTTCTTTGATTTGTAATGATTTAATTTTTATAAAGAAGTTGTGCTGGTTGATAGCCCTTTTTTCAGGAAAAGATCTTGGAGTGTATGTGAAGAATAACATGTTTCCAAGCTTGCTGTACGCTGTCAGTTGAAGTAGAGACTGTAAAACTTCCACCTTTGCTGTAGAAGCTGAATAGGGGAATGGGAACTCTTAAAAGGATGGACTATAATTTTCCTGTGCAGGAATATGTAATGCAGAGCAAGTATATTAACTGGTTCCATTTCTTAAATGACAGTATGGTCAATTAAAGAATGAAATCCATGGGTCTGTAACTTAGTTAATTTTTGTCTAATATAACTTCTTGTATGTGAAGAATCCTATATGCTAATATGTAATTGTGTTCTTTGAAGAGATCTCTTCATGATGATTAATTACTGTGCATTTTCTTACTGCAGTTGCTGATTTCATGCATCCTTTAACTTCTGTGTAGGTTTCCACTGTACTATGAACTGAAGATAGCTTTTGTTATTTGGCTCCTTTCCCCATATACTAGAGGGGCAAGTTTAATCTACAGAAAATTTCTTCACCCGCTTCTTTCTTCTAAAGAAAGGGTAAGAAATAACTTCTCGTATTTTTAATGCCTAATGTGGAAATACCATGTGCTGAAATACTAACTGTTGCTAGATACATCATAAAAGCAGATCAGCGTGTTACTGGTTTGCCAGGCAGCATAAACTTGGACTAGAAGAGGCAAGTGAATGTGACTGGCCGTGTACATACATGCTTCTGTTTAACTTGCATGAGCAGACAATGTGCTATTTTCTATTGACATGAGAGAACCTGGTGGGCTCTGGTTTACTTGGTGCACTTTGGGAAGCTCAGTTGAGTAGAAGTGATGCAGTTTGACTTTCTACTGTAAGAACGTGTGCAGTACTCTGTGCAGAAGCATGAATGCGGTTTCTTCATGTTATAATTTTTTCTAGCATAACCTAGTAATAAAACTTTTCAGGATGAATGACACTGACTTTTCTGATGTGCAAACTGAAAGGGTAAGAGGAGAGACTTTCTACTGAGGTTTAAAGGAAGACCAATATGCAACAGAAAATACCCAAACAGAACATAGCTGAAGGATATTTAGCTTTAGCAGAAGTATGATAGGGCCACGTGTCTGCTTAGCTCTTGTTCGTTATCCTGTTTGGACATGTGGAAAGAGCGATTAGCAAAGGAGTAAAGACTACCACTGAAAAATCTCACAGTACAGAAAATAGCATTCGTAAAGGTCAGTGCTGGGCTTGGCCTTTCTTAGACAAAACAGGTAGCTGACATGATTGCCACTAATACGAACAGTAAGGTCATCTTGACCTGAGGGCCGAACTATAAACAATTTGCAGGTTCATAAGCTAAAGAGATTTTTCCCTGTAGTCTGCTAGCTGTTGTGAACTACCTTGAAGCCTTTATCTCCCACTCAAGGCATTAACCACAGCTGGGGATAACTGACATGACTGTATTGTCCTTGATACTCAACTATGTCAAAGCTCTGGCTTGAGAAGTCTTTGTGAGCCGACTCTACGTTTCTAAAGAGCTCTCTGATTTCATCTTAAGCATGTTATTTCCTGAACAGCTTTTGTCTGACAAGCTCAACTTACTCTCTGTAAGGAACTTGTTAAGTAGCTTCCGTGTTTCCGAGCTGGACAAAGGGATCTATTTCATCTTCTTGTTTGACCAAACATAATCCTCTTTTAAATGAGAGAGTATAAGTGAATGGAATATCAGTATACAAAGGCAAGAGTAATTGTCCCATGAAATATTTTCCTAAAGATTTATTCTGTCTTCCTGTATTGATGGAAAAATAATACTGTGGGGTAACATGACTCTCTTATGCACAACCTCTCTAAAATTTAAGTATGTTTTGCTTTTAGGAGATTGACGAGTACATTGTACAGGCCAAAGAAAGAGGCTATGAGACCATGGTGAATTTTGGAAGGCAAGGGTTGAATTTGGCAGCAACTGCTGCAGTGACAGCAGCTGTAAAGGTAACTTTATGCATGCATTAATTGCTTTTGTCCTCGATATACTCATAGATCAGTGTAATTGTTCTGAGGGTTTGTCATTACTAAACAAAAAGATGAATTCTGCAAATGCATTGAAAACCTGCAGCGCAATTCAAGGGTTGCAGCACTCTAGTACTCCTTGTACTATGTTTGTTTAAGATGGCTTGTAGTTATTCTTGGATGATGGGGAACAGTTTACTGTAATTCAAGAGATACCATGCAGTTTTCTATGCAGGCTTTTGGTAAAGATGACCATTGTTTCTTTTCTGTCTCTGTTGTGCTTTCTTGTTGGTAAACAAACTATTTAAAGGATTTCTGGCTTTTCTGCTGTTTTTCTCCAATCAACTTGAGGTAACTCCACATATGAAGTAAGGCATGAAAGATTACTACCACAGATAAAAGTTACCTTGACACAATTAACTTGTTTGCAACTTGCTGATTGAATTATTAAATTAATACACTAAGCATAAGCTTGCATATCGCTGTTTAGCATACTCTGCTTTGTCATGTAATTTCCATGTAAATCATGAAGTAACTTGTGGTTGTTCCCAATTTATGTTCCTACAAAAACTCAGGGCCTTCAGTTGAATTTCAGAGGGTTCTAGGTCTAGAAAGACAAATTACAAGCTTCTAAGCAAGATTCCAAGCAACTTGTGGCCCACCAAAAGCAGTGTAACTTTAGGTAATGTGTATCCTACCTAACAGTCATTTAAATGAAAACATAAAGAAAAGTGTGGCAAGATGTGTTGCCCTAGTTAAAATCGTAGTTCTAAAGCGATTGGGATTAATTTCTTCCTGGGGATAAATGGAACTGCTGTGTTCATAGTAACAAGACTGAAAGCCTGAACACTGTTAGTAGGTAACAGAAAGCAATGTAGAGATCAGTGGCTGTCAAAGTTCGTACAGCTAGCATTTAACTTAAATTTCTGTGCTTGTATGTGAACTTGCTTTATAAATCAAAGACATTTCTAAAAACTGCGTTTTCAAATGCTATCTCAAAAAGGTTTGGAAAATTAGTTATGCATCTCTTGTCTGTTCATTTTCTCTCTTTTTAAAGATACATGTGGATAGTAGTGTAAAAAAATATCACTTTTATTTTAAAATGTGGACATAATGAGCCTAAAATACTGAGAATGTGATTCGATTTGATGACTGGTTCTTTTTTTGTTATTGTAATTCTTAGCAGTGCCTTGAGGCATGAAATAATTGAGAATGGAGTACACCTCTGAAGGAGTGAAAGTATCCAGAATGAAAATAAGTTTTAAAAATAAAAACCTATAAACAAACCCTCAAAGTACTCTACTGGTAAAAAGTTTAAGAAACTATGCTAAATACTAAAATGCAAATTCTTTGGCAAACAGCAAATAATAATCTATTACAGTGTGCACTTGGAATGATACTTATGCTCCGTGTGTTTTCCTTATGCCTGGCTAAGGTTGGGTATTTCCTTGTTAATCCTTATGGTGTTACAGAAATACTGTAAAATAAATAACACAAATATCTCCTCCCACTTTCTTCTGAAATAGTGAATAACTTTTTCCTAAATGTCTGTGTTTCTAAACATTCATTGCTCTTCAGCTGTGACTGGCAAGATGCCTGCTCTATTTTGTTAAAACTTGTTAAACATGCTCATGAATATTTGTACAGAATTAGTTCAGTGCAGATGAGATTGCTTGGGCAAAACAACCACCACAATACCAAGGACCTAAAATAGACATGATTTTTAAAACAGTATGAAAGAGGAGAGGCTCTGAAAATCTTTATTTTGGCATGTTAAACCTCTCTTCAGTTTGTCATTCCAAAAAGCTGAGCATGACTGTGCTGTGCAAGCAAATGGAGACAATGTGTATGTTCTTGACTTTTGTTCCCTGTTTTTCAAGAGTTGACTGCTGCCTGCAGCAGGTGAAAAGATTATCCCTTCAGCATGAGCTGGTGGAGCATGGTATAGGGTTTCAGGAATGGAATCCTATTAGTGGGATCAGTTTTGATGGGAAAGAGATACATTTTCATCATGGTGTGTGGTTTTTTTTTTTTTAGGAGCAGGCATGCTTATTCTGACATAAGGGATCTCAAATTAGGAGTAGAGAATGTGGGAGGTTAAACACAAGAGGAGGTCCAAAGAAAGCTTCTGTTCACTGAAGTGTCAAAGCAAAAGACACTACGAGGTCTGCTTATGCTGACTTTAGGAGGGTGGTAAAATTGCTTGGAAACTCTCTTGGAATATTCTCAAGATCAAATGTGGGAAAGAGCAGTTTTCTTCAAGGGCTGTCAAAGGAGTAGGGGATTAGTACTAAAAGGCTAGTTGGCGGTATAGGGGAGGCTGGAGCAACCAGCCAGGTCAGTCTACTGAAATTTGACATAGATTTAAACCTGCTCCACTGTAGTTAAGTTGAAATGTAATTGGCAGGAGTGATGGCTTATAGCTTACATTCCTGTACTGATATTTTTAGCTGGTACTAGTTAGCCACTATTCGTATAAAATTTGGTGTTGCAAAACCTGCTAAACAGCATACATTAGCAAAATAATTTGCAATACTTACATTAACATGACAGAAAAATCTTTATAAAATCCTGATTTCAGGAGACTTAGAGATGAGATATTGTCTAGGCTAACTTTATAGTTTACTGATAAAAATTTTCTTGGGAGTATAAAAGAATCAACAACAAGATGCTTTAGTGATAGGAAAGTTGTTGGAGCTCTTTCAGCTCAGTAGTGTGCGGATTTGTGGAAATTATATCCACTTTGCTAAGTTCCACTAATACATCTTGTATCTTGATGCATCTGCTTTCTAGATCCTCTGAGATGTCAGTTACCTGTATGTTGCAATTTTTGCAAACACATACATTCCAACTGTTCGAGCTACTAGTGAAAATTGATTTCTGTATCACCATGTGTGGGATGGCTGCTCATTAAGCTGTGAAATGCACTGTCCTTCATCAGGTCACACAAGTATTGTTCACTTGTAAAGTTAAGTTTGGTAAAAATAATACTATATTTTGAGGGCCGTGTTTCTGCATATCTTTTAGTCATCCTGAATCTGCTGCCTCTTTGCTGATTGAAAATTATTCTAATGGCCTTGCTTAGACTTCCCCTTCTTCCCACTCAGGGCACGGCAGAGGAAGGAGCTATCTTGCAGCCAGCTCTGGCGTATAGCCAGTATCAGTATGAGCTGCTCAGCTCACCAGTGATACTGCTTTCATCCTTCCTCCCTTCTGGGACTGCCTGGCGTGCTGCGGAGGTCATTCATGGGACAGCAGTCCCTTTCCAGGTTGAGAGGGAACAGAAGTCATTCCCTGTGAGCCCGGATCAGATCAGGGAGATAACAGCTGGGAATGTGGGTGCTGCACACTGCATCTCTGTGGCTCCAAGTAGCTCTGTGGACGCAGAGTCCATTCAGAACTTGTCCAATGAAGGCAAGATGCTTTGTTCACTTATCTTGACCACTGAGGGGGTGTAAGTCCAATTTAAACAACAACAACAAAAGAGTCTCTGAGGTGGGCATACTGTGCGGTGTCTGTTTACAGCAACTTCCCTGGGATAAGCATGTAGACTATAAAAAAAAATACATGCACAATAACAAAATAGAGAAGAGTATTTGATATATGAGGATTAGCTGATGAGACAGCATACTGGTAGCTTACTAGAGTCTGAGTAGTCTCAAAAGGAGTCCCTTAAGTAGGCTATATTTGTCAAAAACTAGATTTAGAAACTCATTACAACTTAAGTGAGTGCTTCAAGTTGGTCACTGGTAATGAATGTCGTCTCTGAAAAGTGTTTAATATGTTTCAGGAAATACTATTGAAGAAATAAGCAGACTCATTCTTAAAGACTTGCATTGTATTTAAGACAACCTAAACTTCACAGTTCACCTCTCTTCAGTGTTGAGTGCATGGCTGGGGAGAGATGATGGGTGCTGCCCTACCGATGGCATGAGTGTGGAAGCAGGAGATCCCCCTTCAGCTCCACCTGCAATTGGATGTGAACATTGCTCTCATATTTCTTGCAGTACAGGATATTTAATGTTTTTCAGTCAGACTTTCATTCTGAGCTGATAGTAATCCAGATTCTTATGAAATGCTTTGTTTTGGCAGAAAGCAATTATCTGCTTCTTTTGGGCATGCGGGAGTGGAAGAATCTTCTGAGAACTTAAGTGCTGTATGAGCACAGTGGTGTGTGGGCATTTTAATAATTAAAAAAATCCCACCCCTACACAAAACATCTTGGAATTTGTCCTCCAGTTGGTCTATGCAGTGGTGTGAAGTAGAAATCAATCTTGATTTGGCTAGACTGGATCTTTCTAGAAGTGGGATGGAGGCAGCATTCAGGCAGGAGGAGACTAGGGGGGACTGCAGAGAGTACCTGCGTAGGATTAGTATAATGTGTGACCACGATTGTGCAGAACAGCAGTGGTTGTGCAGCCCCCATTCCTACGGTGACACTCAGGCATGTGTGCTGCATCTCTTACATGTGTATGTATCGTTTCAAACTTCTTAATATTTGCTATGTGTAACTTGAGCGAAACTTCTCATCTTGGCAAGCAGTTTTGGAATGAAGGGCCCATTGTATGAATCCATTATGTCCTTGCTGAATGAGGCAGTGCTCCACAGGAGCTCTAGCCTCATGGAGCGTGCGGTTTGTTAAGGGCGCAATGTTACTTTATGGCACATAGTTGGACTTTTTTTCCCTTTGAAAAACAAAATTCCATATCCAAAAAGCTGCATTAAGGCTGAGCATTTCCAGCTTGGAATCTAGTCCTCTATCTACAGTGGAATAGGAACTACAGGCTTGTAACTTGAATTCTTCTTAGCATGTTAGTTATAATCTTAATTACATTATCCTGCGCAATTTCCACATGTCTTTTTGTAGTACATCACATGATGAATGAAGTTGCTGTGCAACTGTTACGCAAGTGTGTCTTTCTGTACTTTTGCTTCTGGCCAAGTCTAGCTTCTGTCACTATTTTATGGTAGATTCTGTCCACACTTTGTGTGGAGTTGTGCTGAATTTATATGGATTCTGCTGAGAACCAGCTGGGTCTGTTTTATGCGTTCATCACTGTTCAGTGATTGAGACCTGAGTCCAGTTGCATGCCTTCAAGCAGATTGATCAACAGTCTTATGTGTTATAGCAGATACTGTAAGCTGTTACTTGTTTTCAAAAGCAGCAGTCCTATCTCTCCAGTTGTCTTGTTTTCTCTAATGTCATAGCAGCTGACTGCTAGTTTTCAGGCATAGCTGGTTCCTGATTTGATTTACTGTGCAAATGCTTTTCAGTGCAATAACTGAGTAGTGGAAGGGCAGGATTGCTGCCTTAAGGCAGGACAGACCTGCCTTAAGCAAGCCATTTTAGGGAATAAAATTAACTTAAGAATTTCTGTAATAGTTTGTATACAGACTGTACAGTGTCATCAGTACATTTTAACTCAAAGGCAAGCTGTAGTTGTGTTTTTGAGAACTGTCAGCTATCCTACATGTACGTAGGGAGAACTAGGAAAGTAAAGACTTCTACTTCTCTCATAAGAAACGCTTTATTTGTCTCTTACTGGCAGTGTATGAATGGTGTTCTAAGAATTAAAATAGGTTCTTCTTGCCTGTGTAGCATGCTGTCTTAGTTTTATATGCTGTTCTAATGATTAGTCATTAGAAAATGAATATTAAGTTTCAGCCACTTCCCCCTTCTCACCCCTCCCTGCCTTTTGTAGCCATGCAAGCTTAAGGAGTATTGCCCTCCTGTCTTTCACCTTACATGGCTATTTTTAACATGGAATAATTTAGTGTGCTGGTCTACCATCTGCAACCAGTTGTTGCCATAAGAGTGGGAACAAATGGCTGTGGCCAGTGGTGGAAGAACTGCCTTACGCTGGCACTGCTGCAGAGAAAGGTGTGTGGAATTGTACCCAGATTTCTGCTACTGCTAGCTACCATAATGCTCGAATGAGGAATTTTGCTTAAAAGCTTCATTTCTAAGAATGAAACAAAATCCCTTGCTTAAAGTGGGATTCATGTGCAGGCTTGTCAGCCTTCCTCTGAAACGGTTATTTTTTTGCCTCATATGCCAGAGAGGGAAGAATTAAGTGTTATTTTAACATGACTTTGAGTCCTTTTAGCTGCTTATACAATAAATTAAGATTCAATGCTTTAATAACAACATCATCTGGTATAAGATGAAAGAGCTGCTTGACAACCCTTCTTTCCAAAGGGTAACTGCCTATATGTCCTATGTAGAAAAGATGTAAAGACAATCAGAGAAGGAATACTAACGTTCAAATGCAATCAACTATCCTTATATATAGCATTAGCTTTTGAGGTTGTGTTACGTCAGTAAAGCTACATTAGTAAGAGAACCTGGTAGCCTGTAGTCCAGGCAGGACAGCTTTGGTTTGTGGTTTCAAGTTCCTGTCAACTAGAGCTTTTGTAGGGCTGCCAGTTTCTCAGTTACTTGAGTTACTGTTGCAGAGTGTATTTTTAACACTTTTTTCTTTCTTATGCATATTCAAATTTCTAGAGAGTAAAAGGTGGTGAAAATCTTTATTTATCTGCAACCACACTTCCTAAAATGGAAGTGTTAAACCCACTGTCATGCTACCTACAACTGCTAGAGAATTATCGCATTTGAAGTGAATTGAGTGTTTTTGATGGTTGTTTTTCTTTTAAAGGCTTCCACTCACCCAAAAAGACTTTATTTGCTCAGATTAAATGAGTGAAGTGAGACTTGTAATGAAACTGCTAGCTTATCTGTAACTCTTTCATTTAGGAGCAATACGTGGTTAAGCTTAGGTAAAAGCAATACTTAAAGCAAATGTAAATCTACAGCATGCTTATGTTCAATGAATCTTGCAGTGCAACAAGGAAGCATGGGCTTAAGCATCTTAACTCAACTTGAACAGCAAAGTTAACCCTCTGCGTTGTTTTCAAAGACTGTTGTTGTATTTCAGAGTCAAGGTGCAATAACTGAGAAACTGAGAAGTTTCAGTATGCATGATTTGACGACTATACAAGGAGATGAGCCGGTAGGACAGAGACCCTACCAGACATTACCAGAAGCAAGAAAGAAAACCAGAGCCTCTGCAAGCGAATCTTCAGGTAAGTATCTATTCGCTTCTCCTAGCGAAAAGAACAAGTCACCAAAGACAAAAGTGGGAAAGCAGAAATGCATTTACCCTGTTTAGAAATGGAAAATGCTTGAAAGAATTCCAGTACACTTGAACAGAGTTAGCTTGAGGAAGATACATTATGACAGTTGAGAAATCCTCCCTATTCTCTTCTCACAGTCACTAACGGTGTAGTCGTACTGTACTCATTACTCCTATCTTTGCCAATTAGCAACAGGAATTCAGTGCCAAAGTAAAGCTTAATTGGAAGTAAAAAAAAATGTGATTAAGTGGTGTTTCTGTGACCAATGTACAAAAAGTTAAACATGAAAATTTACAGAAGCTCAGTAAATAGGAAGATGAAATTAACGGAAATTAATTCAGTAGGTTTGTAATGATAGTGCAAAACGTAAAATTGCTTGTGGTGATGGGAATAATGAATGCATTAACTTGTCATAATGGACTGATGCACTTCAACACTCAAAAGACGGTGTATGGTGACCAATATATGTTTTTGAAGAGAGATTTTTTATTAGTCTTACTATGTTATCATTACATATATTATTATTATTTATCATCATCACTTTGCTCTTGAGCCTGTGATGCTTGAAGAAAGGTTTCAGTGGAAGGCTGTCAATTGCACCTTGTAAAATGGTGAGCCTACAATGTAAAGTAGTTGATATTTCCCACAAAAGAAATTACTCTGGTCTATTTCTTTTCTTCTCACCTAAGCCTGTCATTTCTTGTTATCCCTCCATTTTGGGGAGGGGTGGTGCTTGTGAAGTACAAGGAATTGCAGGTTGCATGGTAGCCCATGGTGTGTCTGAGGAATAAACGGCCACCTGAATGGCCCTAAGCTGAACTGTTAATTGAGCCCAGAAGGTATGCTGTGCAGGTCAATGTAAAGACAGGAGGTACTGGCTGGAGAGGAAGTCCGTGAATTCACCAAGAGTTGCGTTTGGGATAGATGTCACTGAAGCTGTTACGCAGCGGCTATTTCTCAGTGAGAGAACATTAGTTATCTGTCTGAAATAGCTTGCAAATGCTCAAAATTCCATTTAAAAAAAATCACTCAGGTACAGTTAATACTGTGTAAATAACCACTGATTTTGAGATTCAGTCTCACATGTCAAAATGCTTTCTTGGAGCTAGTTTAACTTAATTGTTTCTACTCCAGGGACCAAATCTAGTGTACACCTCTTCTGTTTTCTTTGAATTTTCTTCAATATTAGAGATTTTAAAAAAGAACAACCAGGGATAGAGTTTGGAAGACTAGGTAGCAGTATTTCGTTGCACTTAACAGAATGCTACTATTTGTGATCTGAGCTGGGAGCTCCTGTGCACATCAGTTGAAAAGACCTAGTTGTAGGAGGACATTGATCATAGGATGACTGAGCTGCCAGTATGCTTGCTGTGAAAAAGGCAAATGTGATCTTGATGCATCAGAAGAGGTGTTACAAATAGGGATAAGGAAGTATTGGTGTCACTGCAAACACCCCTAGTCAGAAACTATATGAGTAACAGATGTGATTCAAACCTTCTGTATTGAAAAAGATGAATTGAAACTGTATTGGAGGCAGAGACATGTTGCTTCTGGAATGGGAGAATAGACAAGTCTGCCTTAAGTAGCTGTGGAGTAGGTGAGCGTGATTCTAATTTCGGGGAAAAAATGAAATGACCAAAGGAAAAGAATCTAATTAAGCCTAAATAAAATATTGGCTTAAGATAAAATGTACATTGATCATGAATAAAATTGGATTTGGAATCCAAAAGGTGTCTTCGAGTGTTACAGCTTGTAGCTTCTGGAGTGGCCTTATAAAAGGAGAGCGTGGCCGGGGAGGAAGAACCAGGCACCATCCGGGGTGTTGAGGATAAGTCTGTGGTGGGGGGGATCCAGGGCTTTCGGACCCGAAGGATCTCTTCGGGACGTGTTTGTAGGCAGTTTGCGCCCTCTAGGGAGAGCTTTGGTCATAATCTTGGTCCTGTTTTTGCTGGATGTAAACAACCCTTAATAGTACTTCGATGTTGTATTGATCAGAAAGGAACTTTGATATAAAATATGGAGAGAGGTATGCAAGTATGAAGGGAGATCCTGTGAATCACAGAATCATAGAATGGTTTGGGTTGGAAGGGACCTTTAGAGATCATCTAGTCTGACCTCCCGCCTGTGGGGATTGTGGCCAAAAACCTGAAGTACTTCTCAAGATGACCACTGAGGTTTTTGCAGTTCAGTGTAATTTCTGTAATTTCAGTGTAAGTTCAGTTCTGCAGTTCAGCAGAAGATGGTAGCAGACTGATGGTGTAATTTTTGAAAATTGATGAACCACTGCATTACCTATCTAGGTAACGAAGTGGCTTGTTACTTACACATGGCAGAATTGTAAGTAACAATCTCCTAGCAAACTAGACGTTTTGCTGTTTTGAAACAGCTGGCAGACTGACCATACCGTTTAAAAGAATAAAGGATGTATGCTAAAGATGAAATCCGTGGCTTTCTTAGAAATTTAAAATTTACATCTGCTTCTTATTAAGCATTTTTATAAAACTGTTTTTAAAGGTTACAAAACTCCACTGGAAAAAAATCCTGGAGATGACAAAACAGATGAAGAGATGGAGGGAACACATTCAGAGGATGAAATGTTTGCTCAGAGAGGCCTTCGAAGAACTCAGAGCATGAAATCTGTGAAAACTATTAAAGGCCGTAAAGAGGCAAGTATAATCTCAGTTAAGTACTAAGTTTGTTTTTAACAATGCACCTGACTTTTTAATAATGCAGAAATCTGTTTTCCTTAATCTTAAAGTGGTTATCAACAATAACTGGGTTGTAGAATGCTAAATGGAAAAGAAAGTATGTGATAACAATATCTAAGCTTGGAGCTTTTGTACTTCGGAGTTTTTAAGGGAAATATGTGAATGAAAAGAACTTAAGTGAGGAAAAAGGGGAGAGGAGATGAAATAGACTCTGTGCTTGTAATGCTTATTCTGACACCACCAAACCCAAATTCCAGAAGCTGCTCACCTCGAAAGGGGTGTTGATAGCGATATTATCATCTAGGTTTGTGTCCTGGTTTTGCACCCTTAAACATCTGCTGTTCAATGGCCTAAAGAAGGTTCAGAATGTTTTAGTTCCTATGGACATATGGCCTGCTTTGACTTGTAACCCACAAAGAGAAGTTTCTATGTAGGATTCACAGTGCTTTAGATTTGCACGTGTCACAATTTAAAGATAGTTCAGGATAAATGTCTACGGAATCTCATAAAAGTTTTCGGGTAATTCTGGGAAAACAGTTGAGACTTAGCCATCTTGCCCTATTCTCTTGAAACTGTATCTTGTTTAGTCCTAGGTAGATTCTCTTACTGAATCCGTGGAGTGCCCAAAGCACATTTAAAGATGCTTACTAGATTGGAATAGTGGAAATGTAAATAATATTTCTGCCTGAATTGGTCTCAGCTCTTTGTTATCTTTTTTTTCCACCCTCAGATACGGTATGGATCACTGAAATACAGAGTAAAGAAGAGACCCGCTGTATACTTCTAAGTGAATTGCACAATGCCTGCAAGACAAACTGCTGTATTATAGTAACTTGAATTCAGTGTGTCAAGTGTTAAAGATCTGTGTATGATTTATATGAGTATGTATGAATAGATATGGTAGGACTTGGTTTTATGAACCTAAATGGTTGGATAAAGTATTACTCTGCTTTTCTGTGATTGCTTATTGTTTAGACTCAAATCTGGACAAGTTATAGTATGAATTTCAGCACTCCTTAAAAGGAAGTTAAATGAGTAATGGGAAACAGCGTTTTTCCCCAGGTACTGAACAGACCGAAATAATTACAACTCTGATTGAATTAGCAGAATTTGTAAGTATTTGGAACTCGTGAAAATTGAACCCATAGTGTCCCCAGGTTTACATGGAAAGATAGGTATACTTGAAATATTTTTCTGAACTATGATTCCTGAAAAGGCCTTTGTATAATTTAAAAATGTATAGTTTAAATGACCGTGTATGATGGTAGGGAAGGAAAAAGAAAGACGAGGTAGCCTTAAGATCATCATCTTACATCATATTGCCAAGTTTAATGAACTTACATAATACTAATAGGTGCAAACTGGGGGTACGTTCAGCACTTTATGCAAAACTGTATAGTTTTGCACACTTACTGATTTACAGCTGCATATGTCATTTTAGTGACTTCTTAGGTTAGACTTACCTTTTGAATGCCAGCAATTCTTGTATTTCATGATCTTTTTTTATTTTATCTTGATTGCTTAAGTACACTTAGGATGCTGTAGATAATTGCTACTAAACAATATTATCAGGTGCCTTTCTATGTATTACAAGGCTGTGTGTTTTATTTTCTCTGTGGGTGTGGTTTTGTTTTGGTTTTTTGTTGTTTTATTTGTGTCTTTCTTCCTCCTTCACCTAGAGAGATGTAATGTGATTTAAGTCAGTTTTTGGTTAAAATTGTGTTAAGTAAAACTTGTAGCAATTCTGGTGATAGACCTCAGGGATCTGATCAGCCCATCAGCTGTGTGTTGGAAGTCATGCTGACATGGAGGTGTTTATGATAGATGATTCAGGCCCTGGTTTGGTTTTACTCTGTGTTGCTTAAGAAAGGGAAGGGGAGGCGGTGAGTATATATGTAGATATATATATGAACACACGTGTGTATATTTCATATCATACGTGGATTCTAAAATTGGCTGTGTAGTACTTCTATTGCCAAAGTTATTACTAAAATAATTAGATACAAATAGCCTTTTCTAAAAGTCTAGCTGATTTAGTCAGCCATTTTATAACCTAGAGTCCCGTGGCATAATTGTTTGCACAGAGATTAGTTTTGGAATGTCATTCAAGGCAGGGACTGGTCAAAATGACTTTTTGAAGTCCCCTTTGGCTCTGTTTTCTGAGAAGTGGGCTGAGAAGAAGATTTTACTTTTCTGCATGACTGTGTTTCTACTGTGGATTCGGGGAGAAAACACCCACTTTTTGTAGACAGTATTCTATTATTTGGCATGGGGAGAGATGGTGTTACTTTTCTTGAAGAGAAAATGGCGTGTGATCCTACTTAGCCTTGCATCTCGGACTCCAATCCTTAGACCTTCCCCCAGGTGTGACAGTCATCTGTGAAGTCTACTGCAGTGCTTTTAAACATATTCTTAAGGCTTGGGCCTGCTGCAGTTCTTTTTCTTTACATTGCAGCTATAGCAGGTTCACTGCTGGTAGGCACTTAATGGCCTGTTACTATATACTGGCATTTGAAGTAGTCTTCTGTAGACTTTGGGCAAGGGTTTGAATTGTATGGATAAAAGTGCAGCTGGTCTGTATTGGCATTGCGTTACTCGCTTGCTACCGTAGGCATTTGTAAGCCAAGTGCAAAGCCTTTGTGAAATACAACCATACTGATGGCACAGTGCTTTCAGCATTACCGAGGATGTAAAATGCTTTAGTAAGAAGCTGCAACAGTCTATACGTGAATAAAAGGCCAAAGTTTGTATTACTTTACTTGAAGACACAGTTTTGTACCAGAAGACAGGAAGCCTGCTCTCTTCCAGATGAGTATAGTACAAAAATCCCGTCCTCTAACAAAAACTGCAACTTGTTGTGTAGCTTTTGTAAGGAGCTGTTGTGTGTGGGGGAGGCAGTGATCAGAAAGGCAGCCTCCCCGGGGCGTGGTTCATCACCTGTGCCCTGGGATTGTTTGTGCTTCTCATATTCATCATGAATATAGGGAAAGGCTGTCTGTTAAGGTATGTAAGGTGTTAGAGGAAGCTGAGGCTTTTGTGTTTGCATCTCATCCCTCTTTGAAAATTAGACTAACCTGGGCACTGGGTAGAATCTTTAACTCTTACTCTCCTGTTGAACCCTCCTTGAGCACTTGCTGCCACATCCTGCTTTAACTCAACATGTTTGTTTTATGGGCAAGCGTGGCAATAAAATTGTCAGCTTTCTACAAATCAGAATCGTGCATGAAGGAGCAGGGCAAGCTGCTCTTTCAGAATTACAGTTCCTGTTACAAGCTCACGTAGATCCTGTTTCAGGGGTCGTGTTCTTGTTATGTTTTCAGGACTACAGGTTTAGGCTCTACCACACTCATGGTCAGCAAGTTGCTCTACGTGTTACGTACCTGAGGCTGTAACTTCTGGCAGGCTTAACTTGCTAATAAAGTAGTGATAAAAGCTAAATAAACTCTCCTTTTTCTGAACTATGCATGGAACTAGGAAAGCTGGCAGCATTATTCATATTCCTTACTGTTTGCATGTAAGTGTACTTGTGTTCTCTCAGATACTGTCTTAAGTGATAAAACTAGCTGTGTTTTCCTAGCTGGTTTTTTCAGTCTAATATCCTATTGTAAAATTCTTTTCTTTACAGCTCAATTTTGCTCTTTGAATTCATCCTGAAACTGGTATTATCTTCCCCCCACCCCGCTGTTCATTGTCAGCCAATGCTTGGCAGGGCACAATGGCATGATTAGCTTTCATTCCAATGCTATGTATTTCTCTCTGCTTGTTGAATTTAGTTTAGTTTGGTTTTGAAATATTACGCAATCTTAAACTTTGTGTACAGGGAATTTTCAAACTTCTTTGCCTCAGCAACTGCAGAAGTGATCTGTCTAGCTCTTGCTAGTAAACTTCTTGGAAAAATGTTAAACAAAAATCAAAATTTAATTTAACATTCTTTTTGGTTTTGCAATGTGAAGTGTAGTTCATGTCAAATTGTGTGATCTTATGAACAAAGCATTTCCTGAGAATTGACTGACTGCTGCCAACAGGGCTGCTAATATATGTAAAGAAAAACTTACGTAGAGGTTAAAGGTACTTTAAAAGAGAAGATGTATTTCTTGTTAAATCATATAAAGGTTTCAAGCCTTTCCCAAATATATCTGAATATGACTCAGATTTCTTAGCAAGAGCCTACTGTATGTATTAAAATACACACTTTGAGATGAGGATTAAATTGATGGCCTCAGTTGCAAATGAACTTAGGCCAGACTCTGATTACAAGGTAATTGCCAATACTAGTTACTTAATGCTAGTTGCTCTGCCATTTGAAAGTAACTGAATGTCATCCAAGATAGTTTTTGCAAATGATAATGAATTTAAAAATGAATAGAAGATAATTTGGTTAAGCAGAATGGTGGAGTAAATGCTAGATGCATTTAACACTCTGGTCATGATAAAAGATGTATTTTATTTTTGGTGTTGCTTTTATTAGAAGAAGTTGGTATTTTAAAGTATTTTTCTACAAAAATGTGTACATGCAAAGGCAATACTTCAACATTTTTCAAGAACTTGTATTTTTACATGCTACAGACCAGAGACTGTCTACATTGAGACTGAAGTTAGTAGCTTTAAAAAATGCAATGTAAGCTTTAATTTTTATATTGTAATAACTTGCTGTCAACTTGTTTACATATTTGTAGGAGGGAAAGCTTCATTATGCATTGACTTATCTTGATACTGTCTTTAATAAATGCTGCTTTGAGCAGGATGCAGTGGATATTTTTATTACCTGAGTTACGATTAACAAACCAGTCACTATGTAATCTCTATTCTGGTATTTATTATAACGTTTCCAGTACTGAAACAACCTATCTGAATTCTGAAGATACTTTTAAAACTGTTCAAAGTATGACTAAACTGTCATTGAGGTTTTGCCATGGAGCCTGATGCTGATACAGATTTAAATGAAACTTACCCTGCTAAAGGCAAATTGAAAATGCTATAGCATTTAGTTACCAATCCAAATAGTCCAAATAGTTACCTATTTGGATTAGATGTTCAGTTCGGAAACTCAAAATACGATGTGTAGTCTCCCAAAAGAGTGTGGCTTCCTAGGGAACTGTTGAATTTTTTTTTTATTAAACCACTTCTGATGCTAGCCTCTTTTTTTATCAATGGCAGCTTTACTGTTGTTTGTGCCAACAAATGGATTTTGTTTTGTATTTCCTAGTCAAACAGAGTTGTTCTGGTAACCCAGAGAAGGAGATGCATAGGTAAACCTGGGCCTTTCCTTTTTCAAACCTCACTTCCAAGTAGGCTGTTAACACCCCTAGTAAAACCCAAGCAAAAAACCTCAGTAACCACATTTTCTGGACCTTTTTTGCAAGACTTCCTGACTTACTGCCTCAAAGGAAATAATTTCTTAATTTGGTTAATTGGGAAGAAAACTTAAAGCTACTATTTGTTGCTACTGTCTCCTAAGCATTATGAGAATATGTCCCAGAAGCACAGACTGACTTCTAAGGGACCTTGCAGTGATTCAGTTCCTAATATCAGAACAGTTCATACAGTACAAAACTACTACCTACTGAAGAAATCATGGATGTCGGAAAACAATACTGATTTTTTTTCCTTTATTCGTTCAACAAATCATAGAATCATAGAATGGTAGGGGTTGGAAGGGACCTCTAGAGATCAGCTAGTCCAACCCCCCTGCTAAAGCAGGTTAGCCTAGAGCAGGTTGCACAGCAATGTTTAGCAGGCAGCAGGAACATTTGTGAATGTGGGCTAAAAGCTGTCTTCCTGATGTTTAATATGATGCTGGTGAGACCTGCTCAGGGAATGATCATCTGGTGATTCTAAAATAGTGCTGTTATGTATGTCCTAGGCTAAATTGTTGAAGATGAAACAGATGCAGCACTGGTGAGAATTTTGGGGGCTCTTTTTTTTTTTTAAAGGTACCTTAAGTGTTGTTTATTTTCCACATGGAGGTGGGAAAACAGATGATTGAGCATGAGGGGGAACCTAATAGGTCTTGTAAAATCAGTAGACTTCCTAAATTACTTTTTCCTGTCTGTAGATCTGTTCAGGAACAAAATGAGAGCCTGTCTTGTTTATGTCTGCCTGCCTTTGCCAAGGTTTAGCAACAGATTGCTCTGTTTGAATTGGGGTAGGAATCATGAAAACAGCTGGAGCAGAGACTGTAAGGACTTCAGATGAAGCCTAGGATTTCACTGCTTTCTGCTACTGTACGGTGACTACATGGATGAGGAAGCTCAGAAATTATTTAGAAAGTCCTGTTTATCCACACTGTTAGAGCCCCAAGGTAAGCAGCACTTTGACTGTCACTTAATTCTTTCTGGGCAACATACCTGCTATGTTGTGTGGCACTCAGTGCTTTCTCAAGTGAGCTGCACCATCCCATCCAGTCTTTCCACTAACTTAGTTCTGACCTAAGAGTGCTAAGGCGAGGTCATCCTAACTTAGTGGCTCAAAGGAAAGAATTTATCGATACAGCTAAGTGGGGAGAAAGACTTAAGAAAACCTGAAAGCAAAACAC
>VZSC01002087.1:218107-246715 GCA_013398225.1 Steatornis caripensis | reverse complement strand
CTAAAGATATCATTGCGCGGTTTGCAATGGGAACCTGATGTGCTGAGTGAAAACGTTTTGTAATTGAAAAAGGGGAACGTGTGTNGTAAAAATTACAACGAATGGGCAAGAGGTACCTTGGAGAGAAGGTGGCTCTACTAAAGATATCATTGCGCGGTTTGCAATGGGAACCTGATGTGCTGAGTGAAAACGTTTTGTAATTGAAAAAGGGGAACGTGTGTCAGGGGGAGGTATTTGTAAATGTGGAATCATGAAAATATGAGTTTATTATCATTTGGGGATAGACTTCTTAGCAGGGCCTGCAGCGACAGGACAAGGGGTGATGGTTTTAGACTAAAAGAGGGGAGATTCAGACTGGATGTAAGGAAGAAATCATTTACACAGAGGGTGGTGAGACCCTGGCACGGGTTGCCCAGAGTGGCGGTCGATGCCCCGTCCCTGGGAACTTTCAAGGGCAAGTTGGACAGGGCTCTGAGCAACGTGATCTGGTCGAAGACGTCCCTGCCCATGACAGGGGGTTGGGCTGGATGGCCTTGAAAGGTCCCTTGCGACCCAAACCGTTGCATGATTCTATCATGAGGAACCTTGCTAATCCCGCGGGACGAAAGCCACATGACACACAGGTCAAGTCACAGCTAGCCGCGTAGCTCCAGTTGCTTCAGGAGCTGGATCCAACAGTAATTACTGCTCTACGGTTACCTAAGAGAGCCCGATGCAGGAAATCACATGCAGCAGAAGCAAAAGCAACCTACAGATAAAGAATGACTTTCAAAAATCATTATCAAATAATTTTAAATAGTGAACAAATTTGAAAAAAAAAGATTTGCATGTCTTGCGCATTGTGTGTGCAATTCTCCGTGATCAGTGATTAGCTTAACCCTACTCACTCTCATCATAAATTATTTTTATCACTGTATTAATGTCAGGGGAAAAAAATACGTTAAGCAATCTTAGATATCAGTTCTAAGAACGTAGTTGCACGTTTCACTAAACGCCAGATCTGCTAACGATGATGACACGTGGGTCTTAGGTTTCACCAGTTAGAGGAGAGTGTGTGCTAAGTCTACATTTCCCAAAGCTTATGAGGACAAAAATCTCAATTAAAAGAAGAACTTGTTTACTAAATCTGTTGACATACAAATGAGGAGAAGGTGGTCATTCTGCTGGCCTTCGGCTCCTCGTTGGGCCTCTTTACCCAAGCAAACATCTCTTCTGACACTAGCAGGTGAGTCCGGTCTCTTTGGGGCTCTCCGCATGCGCAAGGGAAAGACCCAGGGTCTTCCCGAAGCTGATCAAAAGCAGAAGCTTCACTCAGACATTTGGGATTCTCTGTAGCGATCCCAATCTCTCCGTGCTGGCTGTGATAGGGAGACTCGTGTGCTTACAGCCGGCTCATGCCAAGCAGCCACTGCCCGCTTCCAAAGACCTCGAAATTTCTCCAGTGACTTAAATACCGACCAGTGCTCCTATAAGGAGTAAAAACCCCACCATTTAGATTGCTCAGTCACTGCTGTTCCCTTTTGATGGTGGTTGTACTCTGGCAAGTCTCAGGAGGTTGATTGAGGTATCGGCTACGCCTCGCAGCCGTGCTGAGTTTGAGGTTTTAATGAAACATTATGTGATTTACATTTCTAGCCCCTGGCTGGCAGGAAGAACATTCCTGCGTGGAATAAAAGGCGTATTTTGTCTGCTGCAAATTTTTCTGCTGGAATCTGCCATTAGCGCAGCTGTGAATAACATCCCGTTTCATGCTGATGAGGTGCCGATGCAAAACCCAGCCGCCCAGGAGAGAGGAAGCCGTTGCCTTGTGGCCCAGATGCAGAGATGCTTTTGGAGCAATACTCGGTGCTATTACTCTGGTGCCGACAAATTCACAGCTTCAGAAATCATGAGCCAGATGCTAATCAATAAGAGAAACCTAAAGTGACTTCCCTTTCAAGAGGGATCCCAGAACCACTGAGGCTTTTGTGCGCTTAAAATATGCATTTTTATCGCAGCATTCATCCGATGACTATAGCGTCAGCAAACTATTACCAGGCTAATTTTAAGGATGTTATAGCTTCAACTGTAAAATAATGATATCACATGCATTATTGTAGTGCAAATCTGATCCTTATAATCTGAAATGCTGGGATCTTAGAAAAGCAGTTAGTGGGCTAGCGGGATGCACAGCAGCAAGCCTGCGTCAATGTAAGAAATAATTATAAACATTACTCAGAAAATAAAAGACATAATGCGAATGTTTCTTAAGAGGAGAACTAAGATATTTTTTACATTTTTCTCCCATTACATTTTTTTTTAATTGTGAGACCTCAGGCAAGGAGGAAAATGTTTGAATTCAGATATTTTCGGTGGGGCTTTGTGTGCGTGTGCGTGCGCGCGTCTGCCTCTGTGCGTCCAGCCTTGATCAGTACCCCAGAAGCGCACTGGCCCCTAGCAGTGTCAGCCCTTCTTTCTCATCCCACTGCCCCAGGAGTGCTCTTTTTTGGAGGAACAGGGCACAGGACCGTGCCCGTTCAGGTCTTGAATATCTCCCAGAGTGGAGGCTTCACAATCTCTCTGGGCAACCCGTTTGGTGCTCTATCAACCCTTGGAGTGAAAAAGCTTTCTTCTTTGGTTTAAAATGCACTGAGGTGTTTGTATTGCTGGTGAGGATTCCTGTTGCAAACTTTTTTTTCCCCTTATTTTTTTAAACTTTAAGCAGACTAGTAGGGTTTCAGCCCGTTTTAGAGAAATGCAGCCAGGGTGAAAAGCAGACCGGACACATTGAGAGTTGCTAAAAATGGTAGCCGTGTCTTTTGCCTTGAAGAATTGCATTGGCTTTTACAGTCGCGTTTCATTTTTGTGCACGCAGAGGACAGATAGGCCGTGCACTAGCTAGGTTTTACATTGGCAGCTTAAGCTCGTCTTTTGTAGTAGGTCAATGTTGGGTAGGTACCGCGCAGAACGGATTTCTCTAGAATGGTTATCAAGTGTCTAACAATGTCTACACGACATTTCTAGTGTATTGGTTGCGTTTGCTGCCTCGCTAGAGAGGAGAAGGTTTATCTAGATTACTTCCAGGGGATGAATCACCCTCTGGACATGCCCATGTCTCTCCAGTGACTTCAGAGACACTCCAAGGACACTCTCAGATGAGGTGTCTTAACTTTTAGATCACTGAAGTTAATCCCACTTGTGAAGCCGTTTTTACTGGGTCGCACTCCTTTGTACGTGACGCAGAGCACGTCACCTTTTGAATTAAAACCCCGCAACCGGAGATTAACGTGGAAATTGCTAATATATAAAAACAACAGCTTCCGATGTGCTAGCCTGCTGGTAGCCACCTGAATGTCCAAAATAAGGAGACTATAAAAGGAGGAAAAACTCCCTAATGAGCTCTTTGCAGTATATCCTGCCATCCCAAGTGGGAGCTGTAAATACAAACTAAAAACTCCACAGTATCCAATCCCATTAATGAAAGGCTTCATTTTGTAGCATTTCATAGGGAAATTCCTCGCCTGCCATGAATTACTCTCTCCTCCGCACGCCGAAAGGATGGGAGAAAAGAGCAATCATCACAGTAGGAGCGACATTGATAATTACAGCGACACATCGCTTGACAAGTTCTTTGGTGGATGCATATGTTACTCTGCTAGTGAACAGTCTGCCGAGTAAATACAAACAGGGCAATTTAAGTAGCACTAATGAGTGTTTTGTAGGCTAATACGAAACAGATATGTCTCGTAGTAACAGCAGATATGTCTCGTAGTAGCAGTTTAAATATTATCTCCATCACTTTACATAAATCTCTGTCAGCCTGTTTGATACGAACTGGCTGTAAAGCCTTCCGACTGCTCCAGTTAAAACTTCAACACTCGCTGTTTTAGATACGCGCTTACGTTTAAGTATTTTTAAAGTTAACCAGCGATTAAAGAAGCAAGTTTAGCTCCCTCCTATGAAAGAAGGCAACAGCCCAGTCTTACTACTACTCATACGCAGTATCAGTGGCAGATAGACGACGGTGGCCGGCGGCTCTGTAGTCCAGCTTGTGTGTTTTCGTATAAGGCTTAGACAGCCCCCAGATTCTGTATGGAAGAAGAGTATATAATTGTGGTGGCTATTTATTGCTAGTAGTAGTAGTATGGAAGAAGAGTATATAATTGTGGTGGCTATTTATTGCTAGTAGTAGTAGTAGTAGTAGTAGTGGTGGTGGTGGTGTTATTACTGCTACTGTTAATATTACCTTTATTATTACTATTATTATTATTTCTAGCCCCAGAAAAATAAAAATTGGCACCAAATAGGGTGTAAACTATAGGATGTGTAAGTTTGCACAGACGTGCGTTTCCAGTACTATCGGGTGTCATGAACAGTAAGTTAGGATAATTGCTGTTCTGGGGGGAGGAAAGCCTTGTCCGTGTAGAGGAGCAATATTACACTGAAGATTGCTTTTGCTGGACAAACCAAGTGCTTAGAGGTATGGGCTCTTGATCTCGATTAAAGCTTTTAGGTGCTGGTTGTAATTACCACAAGTGACCAGTTTCCAGTGGTAAAAAACATAGCAGCTGAGCATCTGGCATGCTGCTGCTTACCGCTGGCTTTATGTTTTTCATGGCTAAGAAAGCTTGGTTTGCTGCTATTTTTTTAAAGGAGGGACATAATGTCACGGTCTCTGAAGGCCACCGCACTTGTAAGCTGGACGAGCGTCTGGCTTGGGAAGGATCTGGGGGAAATTTCGCTGTCTTTGTATAAATACAGTTACGCCTAACAGAAGGGCAAGCGTTAAGAAAAACCATTCAGCCGGCGTTTTTCTGCTGTGACCTGCACAAATGCAGATCACCGAGAAGTAAAATCATCCAATAAACCGACATTCCAGCAGGTTTTGTTCTCTGCTTGCTGGAGGAAAAGCAGGAAAATTAAGGGATTGTCCGTCTTGGCTCTAACCAAGCTCAAACATTTCATGACACTTTGTTCTCCTCCCGAGATTCTCCGCCAGCAAAGCCTTCCTCCCAGCGCGAGCCAGGGTCAGCTGAGCAGAGCAGTGAAAACCCTCTGAGGTGCACAGGTTTTCCAGATGTTTCAACATCAGCCTTGGGAATTTACTCCCTCAGTCATCCATTAATTTCCCTTTACGGCTAATTCAGCTTGCTAGCCGTGTGTCGTGCAGACAGCGACCTTACCTTTCCGCAGCGAGAGCTGGGGCCGTTACACGTTGTCCTACAGCAGCATGCTGTATTACTTAGGAGAGCGAGCTTTCTGGGGTTTTTGTTCAGCTGTGGTGGGTTTTTTTTTCCCTAGTTTATGATGTTAGGTAAGTTCAGCGTCACCGCTTTAATCTGTTTTTTCCTGCTTTTGTCTGTCAGCGTGAACTGAAGCTACTTTGGCAAGAAGCCTTTTTCTTTTGCTCTGCTGCGAACAATCTGAATAGCACGACTCAAGGTTACCCGCTGATGATAGTTTCCATAAAAGCCCGCGTGTTTAGTTGCAAATCAAGCATCACTAAATGTAGTTCCCAGCAATTTCAGCTAATTCCAAGTTCAATCACTCAAGGATTTCACAAAATGAATGTTTCTTGCACAACGAAAGGTAATATGTTGGTAAAAGCTGTGAGGTTATCTAATATAATGTAATGGCTAAGTTTCTCAAGAAGATTGCACCGGGGCAAGTCACTGATCATTTGTTTCCGAGAACACAAGGTAAAATGGCAGAGTTGCTATTTTAGAGCTGTTTTGAAAACTGCAGATTGAATCTAGAACTACACAGACTCCATGGCTGGGGTCACAAAGCAAGACTTCACGTCTGTGAAGAGGGCTCGAGGAGGGCAGCGAGAAAACACGGAGCAACGCTCGTGCTGGTGTCTGGCATTGCCAGATGTACCCATGATTTGGAGATAAAATTTTATTTCAGATTTTCTCTTAATAACATGCAATTCCAAATGTGAGCTTAGAGTCTTTCTGTTTCTCGCATGCGTAAGGGCTTATGGCAGAAGGGCCGTTTCCCAAGGGATCCATCCAAAAATTTACTCTTCTGCAAACAGATAGCACAGAACTGCAGGCTAATTTCTCATCCAAACCCAATTTCCAGGTTTTAGCATTGTGCGGGTTACTCTGGACCTAAACCGGGGTGGCCGGTCCCATGGGTAAGATAGCTGTAAGCAACACTGAGATCTGACCTTAATTCTGTTTCACCCTATTAAGGTGTGAAGCAGACGAACTTCAATATTAAAGAATTATGGATGTAGAGGTTTTTGTAATTTTGCCGAGGGTCTGTCCAGTTTTATCAGCTTCCCCAAGGTTTCCCAGCACACAGTAGTCCTTCCGTGTCGTGCAGGGCATTGCACAGGCCCATAAAAGAACAGACAGAAATAATATTTTTCGGCAAAGTTCTCTCAAGGCTTCGCTGCAACATAGGCAAAATTATTTCTGGTGCTTCCCAAGGTGAGGGGTCGGCGTGGGCTGCTCCTGCCATGGGATGGGGAGTGGGCAGAGGTGGGATGCAGAACGAAGGGGATTGCTGCACTGCTGCTCCTCTGTCTCTGAGAGCACAGCCCCAGGAGAGCAGCATCGAGGACCCAGCCATGCTGGTGGGTCCCCATCCCGGTCGGTGAACGTGGCTCCTCCAGCAGGCCCGGGGTGTGCCAGCAGTACTGGCAGCTTTTTAGGACAGCACGCTTCACCTTCCTTTGTCGTCGTCTTAAATTTCTTTGAAGTATCTCGTCCCTAGAAGAGCGTTCATGTGCCAGAAGACTCTCATGTTTGTCCTTCGTTGAGTCTCTTGATGTAATGAGATCAAACCTCTTCTCACAAGCTCACTGTGCTTATGTTTTCTGCTATTCAAAAGGAAAATCGGCATTTCTGAGAAGAACGCCGGTGCTGTCTGTTTCTTAAGACTCATGCAGGCGTCTTGAATTGGAAGAGTAGTACTATTCATTGAGGAGACGGATAGTTCATTATTATTAAGTATTCTTAAACAACTCTAAAATTAAATTTTAAGTGATGAGCAAGGTCTGACGCGGAACCTCTGTTTTTGATGAATTCGTCCCTTCTGTAGTTTTTGTTGGATTCCTGTACCAAGGCGTTACCCTGGAGTTGTGCTATGCAGCTGACCCCATCCTTACAGTATCTGCGCCAATAACCTGGGGTTGATGCGTAATTACAGCATCTTGTTCCCCAAGCTGCAGGTACTAGTGACGGAGCGTAGACATCACGGGTGGGAGAGGCTAGCGTTTCTCCCTGAAACCGTTGCCTTTGGGTCGCCAGGGAGCCCCAAAATTTTCTCAAAAAAGGAAGTTACTGGTTTTGCTGTCTGTCTCGGTGTAGGAGCCCTGATCAAGGTCTCAAGGGGAAGGGAACAACGGCAAATTTAGGGTAGTCTGAATATCGATGAGTTAGAATTTCTTCTTTGTGCTAATTTTATTTTTGTTCTGTCTTCCAGCTCCAGTAAATCCGCATCTACGTAAGTATTTCTTTATCTTTTTAGCGTTTATGTGTATGAAGAACTGTCCTTGCATCCGTCGTCCCTCACAGTTAAAAAGTAAATGACAAGTATTTCACGTTCAGTTGCGGCCCGTGGATGGCAGGGACCGCCTTAGTTTTGCGCGCGAGGTGGGCTGGCGGCTGAAGGTGTCATTGCTCTTGTTCTGCCAAGGTGCTAAAGCGAGAGTAGACGGAGGAAGGAAAAATAACTCCAGCTCGTCTTTCTCAGTGCCCCGAATGGTTCATCTAAAGGAAAATACTAATGTTCTAAAACTAAGCTCCGTTTGTGGGCGTCGCAGCGTGTATGGGTGATGCCGTGGTTTAGTCATGGGAGTAGCTAAAATACCTGAAAGCTCAAGTGCTGTGTGGGATTTGTGTCTGCTCCTCAACAGGTGTGGTAAAAATCTTCAAGGAAAACTCAATTTATGAAATCTTCTGAATTCATTTATCCTTGTCTAAGAACTGCATTTGCAGTTCTTGAGTTATTTCGGTACTTCCAAGGGTAGTCAGAAGCTCATCTACGGGTTTAAAACAAAAAGAATAATTTTTTTTCACACCACGTATGAAGAAATCATGGATCTTATTTGCACAGAGAAACGTGGAGACCAAAAGTGTAACTCGAGTGTGAAAGCGTTCAGGCAAATTCACAGGAGACAGCTCCACAGGCGTGATTGAAATTGTGAACTCTGACTATGTATTCGCTAATGTGCTGGTGCTCGGGCACGGGGGTGTTGCAGAGTAGAAAGGACTCCTCTTACAGTTCTTACAATTTTCCAGATCCCCACAAACGTCGCAGAAAGGAGACTGGGCTGGAGCTTCAGTACGTCCCAGTAAAGCCGCCCTATTCCTAGCAGTCCCCACATCTACCTACGTCATTATTTTCTTCCACACCACAGCAAATGCATGTTTTGCTGTCGCAACATGTTCTGCCAGTACTCTTGCTGTTAATAACATATGTGAAAAATATTATTGTGTCGGGAATGGGATTCAGCCTGCCGTTGTCGCTGCTGTAGTGGAGCCGTAATCAGGCAGAAAAGCAGCGCTGGGCTGTGCGAGCGGCTTCTCTCTCCATCTCTCACACACGATGGCTAAGCCTTTCCGTAAATTTTAAACTTATTTGCAGAAGATCTTGTGCAATTCATTAATAATTAATCAGGGTTTAGTTCAAAGCTCGCGGGATCCAAAGGAACCACTCCCATTCACTTAAATGAGCAGTAGATGAGACCTTTGCTGGTTAATATATTAGATATATACTCTGTGATGTGAAGAAAAAAATGCATTGCAATCCCAAGTGCTTCATGCTGTAGTCCTCTATGATTTTAAGTCTGAAACTGTCTCGTTTTCGAAATGTCTCTATAGCTCTAGTAGGCACGTGGTAGAGTGCACGTAGCATCCGAATGGCCCTTGCGATAGGGAGTGTTGTAGCTCAAGGGAGCTAGGGCATCTCCGGCACCCTGTCCACCCTTTCCTTCTGCTTTCTAGGTCTGCCTCTCTCTGCACTGGTGGCGATGGGAAAGTTTGCCCACCAGAACTATAGGGTATCCAGTGTAACTTCTTTCAGATGACCAAAGAGATGGTCAGATTTTTGTTTGCTTTTTTTCCCCAAAGACTTTTTGAGTTAAGTCCTTTGACGGGGAAGAAATCTTGGTCTGCAAATGGATTCAAACCTGTAAGCTGGACAAGAGAAATTCTGTCTCCCATAACAAATTAAGTCTCATCATTATCTGCTTTTTCTACAAAATTTTTGGGTTTTTTCCAAACCTGTTGCGTTCTGATTTTATTTACACCGTTGTGAACAGAGAACAAGAGCTGCATTCAACTGGGACAAAATACCTGTGTTGGAAACTGAAGTCATGTTCTTCCTGCTTCAGTTCTGAAATAATCACATTGCATAAATCCTTCCCTTTTATGAAATTTCTGCAATACGTAACCAAGTAGCATCAAATGACTTAAACACTGAGATGTAGCTCAGATCTACGTTATATTTTGTAACGTATAATATAAACCATTTAATGTCAGCCATAAGGATTTCATATTAATTAGTGCAGCTAGACGTTACACCTGAGTAATGGAAGAGATTAGATGTTAGAGTTGTATTCAACTTGAATTTTATGGAAAGAGATGACAAGAATTCACACTACAATGAAGAGCGTTTCACCTTGAGAACAGGTTCAGATTTCGAACCTAATTGACAATGGAATTATTAATAACCTGAATCCACTTCCAGAGCTGGCATGTGCTTTGACAAGAATTAACCACTATCTTTAATGTTAACTAGCACCATTGTTAGTGCTTTCAGCAAACCGTAGTGATCTGAGCGGTGTCATGAGCTGGAGCACCCATGGGTGCCTGAGGAAGGGCTGGCTGTTCCTCCTGCACTCAGTTAATGAACAGGTCATGACCATCCAGATCTATTTAAATGCTCCTGCTTCTTGCACGAGAAGAGTACTGAGCTAATCCTAGGGAACTATTTTCCATTTTTATTATTCTGTTGTTTTTTAAGAAGTGTTAAGTGCCAAGAATATTTAGCACTAACCTTTTCCAATGTATTCCAAATGTTGGAGTCCCACGTGAAACCAGTGTTTTCCTATTAAATAAATGACAAACTTTCCTTTTTTCGTCTGGCCTGAATATATATATGTATTTATATATATAATCTTGAAGAAAAGCCTTTTGTTCTGCTGATGTGGAATTTCTTAATGAAGCTCTCAGGGCATGGTGTGACACGCAAATGCAGCTTTTAAGGTACTGGAGGGGCGGTGTTAGAAACTGCTGAATGGCTGAAAATGCTTTGCGTTAATTCACTTTGCTGCAGAACGGGATCTGGTGGTCAGAATTTTTCTCCTTTAGTTACTGCTTTGCCCTTTCATTTCATCACGCTGTGCAGAAGCAGCACCATTTTTGCTACAGGAAAGGATTGCGTAAGTGGAGGTGGAAGACAAATGCACAAAATGTAACGTAAACCAAGCAAATCTGGGGCTCAAGGCATGTAAAAGGTATTCCTGGAGATGAGAGGCACAGCTGGCATTTTGTTCAGAGTGCTTCAGTTGAGTCTTTGTGTCTTTCAAGAGCTTTGTCAGGGTCTCTGCGTTCTCTTCCTGGCCTTCGGGATAAAGACGGAGATGTTGGTCTGCATCTATTCACATCCTTCTCTCTCGAAGGACTGCGGATGTAATGTGCCCGTGCGTATCCCTTCTGGCCTCGTTCTTTGATTTGTTCATCTCTCAGGAAGAACCACGATCAAGCCTCTACTTGTATTTCTCCTCTGCAGTGCTCATTACGGTGCTCCTCCATTGCGTGATTTTCTATATTGCCACTTCTTCATCATTCCAAACGCAGGTTTCGGAAGACCTTGCCTCCAGAACCAAACCAAGGTGCAAGGTCCTGAAATTGGCTCCCCGTCATGCTGATGGCTATCGGTCGTGTTTGCCAGATAAGGAACTGTGCTTTAGGAAATTAATTATCCTGGAGGATCTAATAAAGTTGATGGATTCGCTGAGAGATCAAGTCAATCTGCTTGAGGTGCTAATAAGCAAGGGGGTTTTCTGTGGACTGCGTTTTTGTGGTAACCTGGTTTTACAGAATGGTGTTTTATGCTGACTGTTTTGGAGGGGGAACAGTTTGTGTTGCTCTTCAGACAGACAGAAGCAGATTGAGGAGGACTTGGAAATCACTCCTAATGCACCTTGTGGTTTGGAATTTGAAGCCTGCTTTTTCAGTCTGCACTGTTACCTGATTTTAAATCAGCTTCAGACCGGCATCCTTGCTTGGCAGTACATATCCAAGCTAAGAGCCGGGTCCCTCTGTCTTCACTGATTTACACTGAAGCTCCAGTGGCTTAAGTGGATTTATAGTTCACCGAAACCCTAAACCTGCGAACATTTATATACCTTCTCAATTTAACACAGATGAATAATCCCGTGACACCTGGTGTTAGAGTTCCTCATAACAATGAATATAAATTGCACCCCTATAAAGAAGGTCGTAGCTGACACAGTATGCAGACAGCTGCATTCTCCCTAGAGAAGAGAGATTTGCTTGTTTTCTCAGATAAATCAATTGACTCTGCTGGAAGAGTAAACTCGGCAGGAACTGTTTATGTGCATAAAATTCAGCATTTTACTACAAGGGGCCTTATTCTCTTCCGAGATGAAAACTGAATCTTGACGTTTTGCTTTATTTTGGTTCCTAAATGTCTGACAGTGAGGCTGTCTCATCCCATGATAACCCAGCAGGTAGGATCACCGGACTGGTGTGTCTCACGGACCTCCCAGTAATCCTCTCTGAGGTTCTTGGCATTTTTATTCTTTAGACATATGCTTGTATCACTTGACCTCAAGTACGTAATAAAAATCTTAGTGAAAGTCTAGGAGACGTCTTCAGGACATGATAGAGTCACCTGTCTGGTTCGGACAGACCTAAGCCTTCCTCCTAGGTATTTGCCTGGTCATTATAATCCAGTGATGGGGGCTCGGTGCTCTTCCAGCGCAATCCATTCGTGTGCTTCACTGTCCTGCCTTGTAGAGATTTTTTTCATGTCTATCCTAAAGCTCCTTTGCTCTCATTTTAGCCATTCCTTGCTTTCCCATCCCTGTTGAAAACCAACAATAGTTTAGGAGACGTCACTTGGAGATAACGTTTTCATTTGGAAAAGTTGCTGCCCTCTCTTCCCTAATGTTCTCATCCTTAAACCAGAATAACCCACTTGTCGCTTTTTTCCCCCGTAGTTCGTGTTTTACGGACATGCTGCCTGTTCTTCTCAGCTTTTTAGAAAAGCTAGCTGGGTAAGAAGAGACGACGTCTCTAAGGGCGACTGTGTACATCTGAATACAGGAGGAGGAGCTAGACAATAAGATTGGAATATAATTTCAAGTAACACCAACACAGATTGATGACCGTGGTTTCTTCTTCATTGAGGTTACTGCAAAAGAAAACGCGCGCTAAACACTAGAAACTGACATAAAATAAATGTACGTGTGTTTTCCAGTGCTGTTAACAGGCATCATCCCATGAGGTGTTTGTTGTAATTGACAAGTACTTTGACAAACAAGCATAAGATGAGCAGCTTCAGCCGCTAAATTTCTGCTCATTTGCTGTGTTGGCAGGAGAGTTCCACTGCGGGTTTGAGGACGGAAACATTTGCCTTTTCACTCAAGATGACACGGACAATTTCGACTGGACAAAGCAAAGCACTGCTACTCGAGACACAAAATACACCCCGAACACGGGGCCGAACGCAGATCGGACTGGCTCCAAGGAAGGTAAGCGCCAGTGATGTGCCTGGTCTGCCGGCACTGGGAGCTCTGCTGCTCTGCTGGGGTGAGGGACCTGTCCAGGGCAGCCAATTCAGCCAGCTACGTCGTTTTTCCCCAACCACACCAAGAATAAGCATACTTCAAGGACTTCTAAAAGAAATTGCCGGTGCTGACACGTGTGCCTGGTCCCAAAGCACAACCCGCTAACGGTGCCATTAACCATCTTGTATTGTTTCTATTGTGCCATTTTCAAAGCGATTGCGTTCGCGTTACAGCCTAGTGGGGAAATATCCTGGCACATCTTGAAATATTCTTCTGTTTTATGTCATTTAAATTCTAACTTGGACTCTCTCAGACGGTTACAATGAGAAATTTTTTTGCCCCGTTTTTACTCTGGGTGTTGCTAAAATGTGTAGTTTTCCATCTGCTACCCTGGTTAACAGAAGCGTGCCATCTTGACTGCAGTGTGTGTTTGCATTTGAAAAGTCCGACATATTGTGCTGAATTTATCGAGTACTGCAGTAACTCATGCTATTTTATGGTATGCCCCTTGCACGCACTGCTGAGGGGGAAAAAAGTCATACTGCATTGTATTTGCTTGATTGGATTAAGTAAATACTATCTATCTCTGTTGTTGGCACGGTCCAGGGTCAGAATAAAAATGGATATTGTGTTCTTTCATGAGAGCTAGCTTTCGAACATGGGATTGACATAGGCAGTTGAAAATGCTCCTTGAAAGGTTTCCATTAAGACATTTTCCCTTTATTTTAAAAGTCCTCCCCACTCACTGCTTATAGGAACATATTGCAACCTTGAGACTGAAGTCTGAACCCCATCATAAAGATTTATTTTTCTTCTTGTGCATATACAACGTTACATCGATTTGAAGTTGTTTACGACTACTGACTTGCTAGCCCTGATTTTACTCCTGGTAGAAAACATGGCTTTGAAGCAGTTGTGGAAAACCTATGGGCTTAATGCAGAAGAAATATGTCCCAGAAACCATGGTGATGTCAGAGGAGTGTGAAAAAGGAATCAAGACGCTTGATAGCCCTGGTGTCTTCCTGCATGTGTATGTGTTGGGTTTTCAAGACTGCAACATAACGATTTCCATTTGGACTTGCTCTAGGTTTCTACATGTACATCGAGACATCACGCCCCAGGCTGGAAGGGGAGAAGGCCAGGCTCGTTAGTCCCGTCTTCAGCGTCGCTCCAAAAAATCCTTACGGAGCTACGAACACAGCCTATTGTTTTAGCTTCTACTATCACATGTATGGACAGCACATAGGTGAGAGAAAGCCGATGACCTTGTCTTTTCGCTTTGGGAGAAATAGCAGGAGCAATGCCCACTTGTATGAAAGTAAAGCATGGGAGGACCGCCAACACCTGCAAGGGCCAGTTGCAACCAAAGCTAGCAAAGAGAGGTGCCTGGTAGCGTCCTAGTTGCTGTAAGGCTGTGTTTTCCACTAATTAGCACGCTAGCGGGAGCCCCTCTTACAGCTGGGAGGCGTTTCATGCGCGCACAAAGTTTTGACCGTGGGAACTTTAGAGTGTGGAAACAGAAAAGGTGACACTTGCAAGGACGTTGCCTGACGCTAACACGGTGTTTTGGGTCGCTCCTCACCAGATTCAGGATCGANGGGAACTTTAGAGTGTGGAAACAGAAAAGGTGACACTTGCAAGGACGTTGCCTGACGCTAACACGGTGTTTTGGGTCGCTCCTCGCCAGATTCAGGATCGAGCGCTTAGCAGCAGCACTCCTCGCGTGCTGGCAGCTGGAGCAGCGCAGCCGGTGTGCAATGCAGCAGCACACCGTTCCTTTGTAAAAGCCATGAACGATTCGCTCAACAGGCTAGGGGAGTGTGTATTTTCAAGGGGTATCTTTAAAAGTCTGGCTTTAGCCATAGCTCTTTCACCATACGCATTTAATTTCCTTGCGTAGTATGAAAAAAAGCGTGGGAAAATAATAGAAGCATAAACGATGGGCAGCCGACTTTCCTAAATCCTGTAAATCCCCGTGGGGTGCTTGGTGCTTACCAGTGTGTCAAGAGGCTTTCCAGTGCCCAGCTGACCTGACTTGATGTATTCTTAGATATATTTCAAGGGCAAGCATATCCTTACAGTGCATTCTGGTGGTTGCTTCGGGAAACCTTCGCCTGCCTCCAGGCAGAGTTCGGATTTTAAACAGAGCAGACAAGTTCACTCAGGTTTTTGTTGGTTGTGTCTGTGCTGCTGAGCACGTGAACGCAGCCCCGGGTCTAAATTCTCGTGGCTCTACGCTGCAGCGGGAGCTTGGCTGTTTATTGCAAGGAAGCGATTGAACCGTGCCATGCTTAGCGTAAAAAGTATAAACGTGTGGTCATATACCAGACTAGCTCTGGTACACGACAGTGAGGAGCAAGGTTACAAACGTAAAGGGTCAAACAGTTTTTCTGGAATACCTTAGGGTTGGGAAAAACAGCCACGGAGGCTGACGTCCGTCCACGAAACGGGGACCTCTCACTGGTGCAGTTTTGTTTTTTTTTTTCCTGGGCTGCCTTTTCAGCAAGTGTCTGTGTCTTTAGCTTTTCTGCTGAGACTGCCCTTTCTGATTTACGTGTAATTTCTTAAATCAGTGTGCGTAGTGCTGGCTGACGAAGGAGCTGGCCCACGGGTGACGATGGTGGCAGTGACGGTTAGGGATCACAGTTACAGAGGAGTTCTTCACAGCAACGTGGACACCTAGTTGTCGAAAACCAAAATTGCTTGATAATATTTTTCTTCTTTAATGTTAGAAAAATAGAGTTACCATCATTTTAGCTAATGTTCGAAGTGATCTACGTTTGAGTAGCTTTGTACAAAATTGCTTATTAGTCTGTCTTTGAAGAGCAGACTGCTCAGCACTGGGGAGGTACAGCTGGGGTGCTGGGTCCAGTGCTGGTCTCCCCAGTACAAGACAGTGACGGGCTTACTGGAGAGAGGCCAGCTGAGGGCCACAGAGTTGATGAAGGGACTGGAGCATTTATCATACGGGGAAGGGCCAAGAGAGCCGGGGCTGCTCAGCCTGGAGAGGAGAAGGCTCAGGGGGGTCTCATCCATGTATTCCGGAAGGGAGGGTGTAAAGAATACGGAGCTCAGAGATGCTTAGGGACAGGACAAGAGGCAATGGGCACGAACTGAAATAGAGGCAATTCTGTTTAAACAAAACAATTCTATTTTATTTTATTTCTTGCCACGAAGGTGGTCAAACACTGGCACAGGTCGCCCAGAGAGGTTGTGGAGTCTCTGTCCTTGGAGATATCCAAAATGCAATTGCACGTGGTCCTGGGCAACCTGCTCCAACCTGCCGTGCTCTGAGCAGGGACTTGGACAGTACGATCTCCAGAGGTGCCTCCACCCTCAACGATTCCATGCAAAATATTTAATTGGTGGTATTTTTTTCGGAAGAACTACATGTTAGTCAAGATTAATCCCCTGTGGATAACCCTAAATCTTCTTGCTGAAACAGATTGGCTGTTTTACCACGAGCTGCTGGAAGCCTTGACCCTTCACCGCTGTTCTGGAATTTGCAGCCAACGTAGACAAAGTGCTGCTTATCCCCGCTGGGGTGAGGGCAGCCGGCCGGGGCAGCCATCGGCTGTAACATGCACTGCCAGCCCAGTGGTTTCTTCACTAGAGCAGGACGGGAGCTGCTAACCAAGGCCTCGTATATGATCTCTGTCCTGAAGGCTTTCTCTTGCGGATATCTTTGAGCTGCTGATTCTTGACCTGACTTCACTGAAAATTTCACGTGTCTCGCAGGGGAATTTGCCTTAAGTAAATTCCAGGCTGTTCCATCTGAACGACGTGTTCAGAGGAGGGACGTGGCCGTTAAAATTTGATCTTTCATCCCAGGTGCTGTAGCACCGTTCAGCAGACTTTGGTGCTGCAAGTCAGCTTTTCCTCTGGCTTGCTCTGTTCTCCCTGCTTATCGGTATCCATGAGATTTCTAAGCAGTATTAGGGTTATTATTCCCACCTCGTGGGGGCAAAGTACTTTGTTTCCGAAACAGTTTCGGTGCTCGTCAAAACGTTTCTGCGCTTCTTCTGTCAAGGTCTTGAAGGCTCCCTAATAAAATGGAAAAAGTCATCCTGGAACGATGCTCTGTTGCCGGTGTGGGCTGGGCTTGGAGGCTTAAGGGAAAAGATTCTTCATCCTCCATTCTTAAAAACCAGTGACCCCAGTGACATCAATTTGAGAGTATGGCTGTTGCACGGTGTTGAAAACAAACAGCCTACCAGTTTATCCAGCTCAGCATCTGCGCCTGCGGTTCAGGTCTTCGGTGTCTCCGGAGAAGAGGCTGAGAACGTCTGTAGCGATGCGGGGAGATGCTTGGGAGTCTTCGCAGGGAGCAGAGCACTGATCTGAGATTAGCACTGACGCTATAGCACGGCTCTGGTGAGATCAGCAGGGACCTGCATCCCTTGCCGTGGCTGTGAGATTCAGAAAGATAAAGTGGTTTTTTACCTGAAATAGATGGCTCTTACTTACAAGTCAGATTGTAATTCCTGACAGATCACACACAGCCAGCGCCGACAGCACTGGCTGCCAGACAAAGTGCATGCTCTTCGCTCCGTATCCTTCAGAGGAGACGGTAGATTATCCCTAAAGTGTAAGAGAAATAGACGTTCCCGTGACATGATTAGCAGCCAACAATAAGCCGTTGGTGGGGAACAAGAACGTGAAGAGCCGCTGTCCTTCTTGCGTCTCTATGTCAAGACAGGAAGAGATTGTTGTTCCGTTATAGCTTTTAAAACCATCTGTATTTACGTTTTTTCCATCTACGCCCCAAGAAGGGGCATTTCTAATTGACACTGCAAGCGCAAAAATTTTTCTTATCATCAGAGAGCCGTCACAGAACAGAAAGCGGAAGCAAAACATGCTGTCGGAGCACACCGTGGAAGCCGTTTGCGTTCGCACGGCGACGAGCGCTCCAAGCGTGAGCCCAGCGTTGCAGCTGGCGGCGTCTCTGGACACCCCGCGCTCTCGTGGCAGGATGCTGTCGGAAAGTGAACGTTATTCCTTAATTCACAGTTGTTACTCCTGCCCGCTGTTTCTGTCTCCTGCTCAAGAGTCGCTTCATTGCCCACTTGTGTGGCGTTTGGAATAGTTTAGATGAGTTCTCGCTGGACGCACCTCAGCGTGAACCCTGCAGCCAACCGCTCGTCCCCCACAGCGTCAGCTCTGCAAAGGCCAAGCAACTTTTCCAAAACCTTACCGGCAGAATTCCAACGATAAGCATCTGCCGCAGGTGTCGTTAGTTGGGTTTTCTGCGGCGGTTCGGGCAGGCGTGTGTGCACATCTAGCGTTGAGGGTCGGGCAGGTACATCCGTACCGACCAACGTGCCGGGCAGCGACTGAGCATATCTGGCACGGTAGCGGCTATTTTGTATTTTAAGTCAGGCTGCTGTCGTTCTGCTATTAATTTGAAGGAATTACGTGACACAGAGAGGCCGAGCATGCTGTGAACAACCTTAAATCTCGGCAACTTCAGCGGTGGCGCACTGACACGTTCTTCATACCTAAATTACGCGGTTTTTCGGAACAGCCCTGTGGCGTGGGCTGTGTCGACCAGCACAAACAGGTGAAACCATCAGCCAGCAATTCATCCCTTGCTTGATACGGGCATTGCTTTTTGTCTTTTGGAAAAAATAACGTTCTATATATAACTCTGTTTTATAACTTCAGGGGGTCTCGTCCAAGACCCTACCTTTTTCCGGACCACAGGCCCAGCACAGTTGTTGTAAAAAGTCTTGGAGAGAAGCAGATGGGAAGGAAGGGAGAACTGTGGTAGCTGAATAATAGAAACCTTGCCCAAGAGCTGTTGTTGCTGCTTGGAAGAGGACTGGGGCTGAGCAGCCGCTGGCTGCGAGCAGCGCTGCGACGTATCGCTGGGCTGGGCTGGGCTGCAGGGCTGCTCCAGGGAACCCTCCGGAGCGTTCCCCTTCGTGCAAGCCCTTTCTGTTTTACGCGGTAGTGGGCGTGTAGGCAGAGACAGAACGTCCTTGTTCGACGCCGTGTCGCCTTTGTGCTGCTCCCGCACCCTCCCCTGCATCTGAAGACTAAAACGCCGCAGTGGGAGGCAGGTGGGAGGCACGGTGCCGCCCAGTCTGGCAGGCATCGCTCCCCCGCCTCCTCCAGAGAAGATGTACGGCCGCATTCTGGGCACCCTGGTGAAAAAACCGTGATGAGAATGTTTGCTGCTCCATTACACGTTTAGCCTTATGTTTTTCAAGGCCCGGAGTTTTGCTACCGCTAGAAATGAGAACTTTTTATTAGCAGGAGCTGAGTCACTGCGCAGCTGCCTCAGACCTGAGGGGTCTCATTGCAAATACAATTCGTGCGAGCTTCCCGGCTGCCATACCTGACACTCTGAAAAAGCGGTGGTCTTGTGTGAACCTGGCGGTCTGAACTTCCCTGAACGAAGGCAAACGCAATGATTCACGTAGCGCAAAGAGACACCACTGCCCCACACACGGGCAGATAACAGCGGTGGGCAAGAAGGAACGAGATCTCCAAACTATGTGAATCACTGAACCCTGATAAATGAAGTCGATGCGTTTGCTGTCTCCTGGTGCACCAGGACAGCCTGGTTTCTGTTCATGGTCTGAGACGGCGAGGTTAACCGGCGAGGAGGGCTGCTGAATGCAGATGAATCTGTTACCCGTTGCAAATAATCTCCGTGCTGGAACCAGTAACTTAATGGTCAGCATTAATCACCGAGGTGATTTTAACTCAGAGGACTATGTTGTCTTTCAGAAATACTCCTTAGCAGGAGTCAGGACATCACGTCTATCTCCGATACAGATTCGCCAGGCTCCGTGGCACTCCATTAGTTAAGTGATGTACAAACAAGAAGTTGGGCAGTCTTTATAGGCAGGAGATTAGCACGCAGCAACCAAGTTCCTTAATTATCCTTGAGTAAGGAGGTTATAAATGCCTCGTCTGTGCTAAAGCACAGAGATTTTCTTGCCCATCTCACCCTGGGAAGCCTCGTGTCCTTCGGGAGCTGCAGGGAGCAGTGGGTGCAACTGCCCTGCCCGCAGCGGGGAACGCGCTCCCCGCGTGCTCAGTTTACCTCTGCTGTGCATCCACATCACCAGTTCACAGTGTTTGTAGGCTTGAAAGGTTTTGAATTTACGACGAGAAACTGCCCGGATCCCCTCAGACCTAGCAGAGGCCCGCGCGAAGCGGGACGGGGTTTGAGCAGGGGAGCGCTCCTGGGCCTGGCACCGCGTCTCTGCCCCCTCAGGGGGCCTAACCAACTCCAATTCTCCACCTCTCTTCTAGGAAGCTTGAACGTTTACCTGCGGTTGAAAGGTCAGACCGCGATAGAGAACCCGTTGTGGTCTTCAAGTGGAAATAAGGGACAGCACTGGAACCAAGCCCGCGTTAATATAAACCCCCCAACGTCATTTCAGGTAATGACTTGCGCGTCACACGCCGGGAACGGGAGTATTCAGTTTTCAGAGGAGAGGCCCGTGCGCGCTGACCCTTTGCTTCTGATACGGGGTTTCACAGCTTCATTTCGGCTCTGAAAGCTGCTTTATGGGCAGATAATCGCTTTCCTTGCTTTAAATACGTGAGCGCCACAGAGCTTAATAGTGCGCACTGTAATGGGAAAACAGCAGCAATTTGCTTGAAGACAAAACGTCTTTCAGTTTTCAGAAGATGCTGGTAGCCGATATAAAGCGGGGGGTTTTTTATTATTATTTCAGATTAGCAACTGGAATACAAAACTGCTTCCCGTGAAAAAATATTTCGGACCCATGGTACGGTGCCTGGGTCAGAGGTCTCTCGAAATGCACGCGTTTTCTGCAGGGAAGGGAATGATCTCTGGGTCTTTACTGAAAGGCACCCAAGCGGCAGAGCTGCGCGCCTCACTCGTTAGGCGCGCGCGCGAGTTGCGGCGGCTTTCCACGCGTTTCGGTTTTGGTTTGACAGTGAGCTGCCGATAGACGGTTCCGGGCGGTTCTCAGTCGCGCCGTGAGCTGCTCGGGCCCAAAAAGGCGGCGGCGGCGGCGGCCGCGAGCAAGCCCTCGTGTGCCTGAGGCTGGGAGCGTGGTCGTGGAGGATGGGAGTCACAGGCCGTGGCCCGCGGTGCGATGTTCCCCAGGCTCCTCTGTCCCCTCTCTGTAACCTCCAGGTCCGCTGGGGGAGTCAGTGGCTTTTGGGAAAAAGAGTCATTCAGCGCAAGTCGAAACCGTGTCTCAGACGTGCAGATTGGGATTGACTTGACGCGTAATTACTGATCCTGACCCTTTGTTTTTGTTTCCGTGCGTGAGAGGCAGCGACGGAAGAGAAACGATTTGGCATACGTGGTCGCAGAAGCCTTGCGCGGGGGGAAATTAGAGGAAAAGGGAAGCAGAGGGGTACGCGAAGTATGGCGTCGCGTGATGTTCGAGTGGAACAAAGGGGCAGGATTGGGGAGGAAGAGGGCACGGAAGAGGGCTGTGAGCGTTAAGGTATCCTCGGAGCATGGGGACAAGTACACGGGAGCTGATCACAGCGGGTGGGTTTTGCACTGGGGAAGTCAGGATAAATCCAGGAGGTCTGCACAGCGAAGGAGAGAAAAGCCATTTAGTGTCCGAGCATCATAAATGGGCTGGTAAAGGGAGGGAAGAGGTGGCTGGGGAAGCTGAAGCCAAGGTGATCGCAGTTGTGTCTGAGACGGGTTCCTGAGACCTGGGAAGGGCTTTAGCAGAAGCAGGGGAAGGACAAGGACATCGGCTCCGGGCAAAGAGATGCAAAGCGTTTGGCCCCAGCAATGCGGAGGAGGGTGATGGGGTGCAGAGCTGGGCTCACCTCGTCGGCGTGGAGAGGAAGGCGTGGGTTTGGGTGGAAGGGCAAGCTGAGGCGTCTGCTTCGCAGCGGCCGTCCGGCGTCAGGCGTCGGCACAGCAACCAGGCAGAGCTCGCAGTGCCCGGGTTGCTGCTTTCACCGGGGAGTCTGAGGATCAGCGCTCGCACGGGGCCCCACTGCTTTCCGAAAAGTCTCAGGGGTCACTCCTGCTGCTGGTGCGCCTCCCTCACGTTGCTTTGAAACCGTATTCCCTGGTGCTGCTAGTGGGTCCATGAAATGGAAGCTCCTCTGCTTGGCGATTTTTCACCTTTTGCGTTGCTGTGTTTAAAGGCTTCAGCGTAAAATGAACGTGAAGCCGTGAAACTCTGCACAAATGCAGCGAATAAATGCCAGAGCGGTTGGAACCTTAAATTACTTTTTTAGCAGCTCTTGCATCAAGCAAAATCTATTTTCCATTCAGGAGTCTAAGTAGGAAAGAATATAAACCTCCGAGTTAAATTTAAGGAGAATGAATCGAAGTGAATCTTTGCACTAAAACAGTACGCTGACACAGGAATTAAAACTTTTTATAGGTTAATTTGTATGGGTGAAAGCGCAGCCCAGATTTGTTTTGATGCCTTCCCCGTCCCCGTGGCAGATAACAAAGCCACTGTCATGAAGAACCGAGAGGACTACGGTGCTTTGAATCAGGAAAAGTATTGCATAAAAGCCGTCTCAGTAAGTTATGCACGTATTGAGTATTTTTAAAGCACAAACACCAAAAAAGAGAGCACGTGGCAGTGACACATTGCACGCTGGCATCTAGGAAGGCGTCAGTTTTTGTTCAGATTTGAGCAGGAGCGCGGCCACCGCCTTCGGCTACACCTTCTTGTGTCAAAGATGGTTTTTGGGAAGAAGAGGGACTGGTCTGCCCTGAAGCGAATGACCCTGCCCGACCACTGAGATTTTCAGCCCCTTACAGCGAGTGTAAGGGGCTCGCACGCTTGTCGTCACGCAGGCTGCCTGGGGACATTCATGAGGCTCCTGTACGCGTAAGCCCCTCTGCTCTTCAGCTCAATGCGGTGGTTTTAACAGCAGCTTTGTAAAGTCGTAGACCTGCGGATAGTAGGCTTTGCGGGGTTCCGATCTGGCACCTCCTGCAAATGGCAGTGAACTGCAGGCTGGGTTGCGCTCCGTGCCTTGCCAACGCTCGTCTGCGGCGATTTGTCCTGAGCGTGTGGCCAAGCCGGCTAATAGCGGCCCGTCTCTGCGGCCCATAAAACGCGTTGCCAAACGCAGATTTTAATTAAATGCTGGCTGTTGTATTTGTATAGAGTCCTTTTGTCTGGAAACAGCGTTTTTCATTATGGGGAAAGGTTTGACTTTAAGCTCCGTTGACTGGTTACGTGCCTGCTGCCAAGGAGCAGGAGGGCAAGCTGTGCTTTGGGGTTGAAGAGAAGACGCTTTCCTCTCAAGCTGAATGCACCGCATCATCGGAGGTAAAAAAATTGCTAGAGGGATAATTACTTGAGACACTGTTTTCACACAACAGGGTAAATTATGGCAAAACTTGCTGTTTTCCCAATTACAGTTCCCTGTTGCATTAATATCCACCTTGTTATAGTAATTAACCTACAGCGTCGCACTTCAATAAAATACCGATGGAGTCTTCCGCTCGGAATGCGCAGCTTTCACGTTTATTTAATGCTCCCAGCCCAGACCTTGCCGCCTGGCTTAGGGCGCACGGGGCGGGCTGTGAATACATGCCTTGTATTGCCGGCTCGCCTCTGCGGGGTCAGGCACCTGCTGGGGGCGCTCAGCGAAAGGGCGAGACGTGTCTGTGGCCGAGGTTGAGGGACGTGCGCTCCACGGAAGAGCAGAGCGGAGAATTGCCGGTGCAACGCGACGTCTGGTGGCATCGGGCACCGTTGTGGTACGGTCCTTGGGGGATGCTCATCCAGCCCGACTCGGTACCGGAGCCCTGTGATTTGCACGGTCACGCTCCACTGCCCTGAGCGTTTGCTCAGCATTGGTAATGGAAGGTATTCATTTCAATTGAGCGGCTCCGGTTGAGCTCTGTTAATGAGCAAAGAAATGTCGAAAGCTCCTGAAAGAAGAGGCTTGGATCGGTGTCCTGCTGAAATCAGTGACAACAGGGAGAGCCCATCCGAGTGCCCCAGACGTCTCCCGGATGCAGTCAGATCATTATGAAGTGTAATTTAAGTATTTTGCTCCAGATGGAATTAAGTTTTTTTCTTTGCAAATTGACTGTACCCCCAAGAGTTAATGTCTCCATTAGTGCCGCAGCACGCCCTTACAAAATTCATTGAATTTCATGCGTATATTGTTGCAGATTAAAGTTTAAAAACTTGTCATCTAAGTTAACCAAAAAAATATTTCAAAGGACTGGGCGGGAGAGAAAAAAAAGGGAAAGGCGAGATAACTGTGCAAATGGTGCTGCTTGGGAAATATATTCCTTACGTAATTCCTTCATCTCTTTAGAAAGGCTTTGAAGTTTTCTAGGGAATAAATTTCTCGCAACACAGAATGAGCGTGCTCTTCCGCGAAGCTCGTTAAGCAGCAGTATGGCAGGACAGCATCGAGTCGGGTTTGGGCAAGGGAAGTGGGTAACTCAGTTTCTTTAGTACAATAGTAATCCATAGCTAATAACGAACATTACGGCAAATAATGTTGTTGACCTTGCAGCAAACCACACATCTCCATACCGGCACCGTTTCCTTTCCCGGCTGCAGCAGTCGGCGTTTCAGACCAGGAATACTTGACAGAAAGTGATTAATCGTACCTTGAAATCACAGGCATCCATTTGGCAGAGATTAAAGTCTTAAAGAGGAATAAAATCTCTACCCTGCCCCTCTCTGTGATAAAACACATCACGATGTCTTCTGATAAATATAAAACCATTCCTAGAAGGGATCAAAGCTTCTAGACATGATGATGAGCCGCTAAAAGGGGCAGGGGAGAAGTGGGGCTGTCGCTGTTGTCAATCCCTGCCACGGCAGGAGATCTGGGAAGTGCAAATCCACCGAGGTGATCACGGGAGATCGCTGTGGGACCTCAGGGGATCCAAAGCAAAGGCAGCCCCTTCCCAACCCCTTGCGATGAATGTAGCTTTGTGTTACGGGTGGAGGGACACCAACCCAACTCCTGAGAGGTTTCTCCCAAGCTTTCACGGATCAGGAAACGTCCCTCCAGGAGCGGGTTGCAGGGGTCGGCTCCTGCCCTCCTCCTGAGCACAGAGAGGTGCCAGCAGGGTGCAGAGCGAGCCCAGCGTGGGAGATAAGGTGGGGGGGACTGGTTGGGCCGCCTTCAAGAGCCGGAAACCTCGTTTTACTGCGGAGTTTTTCTGGCTCGTGTGTTTTCCTGCGGGCTGTGGTTGGGTGGATGCTCAGTCCTCCCAACACCTTGCAGATGATGTTCTTCAAGCTGTGCCTCTGCCACTCACTTCAGGTGGCAGGAGTTTCTGGGAAAAGCACCCCGAATCTCTTCAAAACTTCTCCTCCATTTAATCCTGATCTTTGCTCCAGGAATATTGTTCCTGCATAAATACACGTTACAGTTAGCACAGCGGCAAAGCTGACCTGGAGGCACCAGGTAGGCAACTAGGCAGGCGACTAGCAGCCCTGCTTTTTTTCAGCTCATTCTGAAGTGCAAAAGCCTCCACGGCTCCCGTATCCTCTGTGTTCGCCTCACCCGTACGTGCGAACTCGTTTTTCTGCACTGCGGAAGGTGTTTGTAAATTAGGGCAAGCCCGTTGATGTGGTTTAATGCCGTGCGAAATGCAGCTGAACGTTTTCCCTTTGCCACCCTCTGATCTGGTTGTTCTTTGGTTCTTTGCAGCTCATATTTGAAGGGATCCGGGGCCCCGGCATCGAAGGTGATATTGCTATTGATGATGTATCAATTGTGGAAGGAGAGTGTATGAAATCAGACCAACCGGCCAACAGTAAGTGGATCTTCTGTACACGGAGGAGATCAGATTGCTTCTGGTGGTCACGAATTTGAGACGCTTTCTAAAAGGGATTTTCTCCAGGAGAGCAATAGATCTTTCAGTTCAGCTGGAGAGGCTTAAAGTGGAAAGTTTTCCTTGGAAGCAACCCCTGGAGTCAGAACATCTTTGTTAGATTGAAAGATGCTGGTTTAGTAGCAGTGCAAGTGAAAGGCTGATGGGCATTCGGCAGAGGCGAGAGCCGTGGGCTGCGCTCCGCGGAGGGGCTGGCCTGGGCGGCCCTGGTTCCAGCAGGGCAGGCAGACGAAGGGACGTTAAAAAAATGTCCAGGGGATCCAAACAGTATGAAATTACTGAATATCAGTGGTGTGATACGCTGTGGACCTTGTTTCACCCCTCCAGCCCCGCGTGCGCATTGTAATACAGACCTTAACTGCGCAGCCAGGTGGTGTTTTGTCCCGACATCTCCTGCCTCGTTCAGTTGATGAGTGCTGTTCTCGTCCCCTCTTTGTAGGAGGTGACCTCGCAGAGCGCTGTCTCTACAGAGAACAGGGCTCTGCCGGGGGAGGTGGGTGGCACTCGGTGTGCCAAGCGGAGACAGCCCGGGTGAGCATCACCCCGTCGTCCTCCTCGGCTGCCTCGGCGTCGGCGTGCGGGACAGGTTATGGTGGCTGAGCCCTGTCTTCTGAGCCTTGTAGCGATGCTGACTGTGTCTGGGCAGCGCTTTAACTCTACCTTTTTCCCCCCTTTTTGTAGATTTACGATCAGGTGCTGTTGGGACATTAGCGCATATACGACTTATCCCAGTTATCATCCTCATGTCTGTCTTAAGTCATCAGAGGTGACCTTATCCTGGCAGAGGCTACAAAAGATTCACCAGGCACTGGCATGAAGAAAGAGTCTTTGTAAAATGGACATTTAAAAACAAACTACCAAAGATTCCTCCACTGACTGACTCAAAAGTTAACTAAATACATAAATAAATTAAAAAAAAAAATATTAAAAAGCACTGGGGACGTAAAAGGCATCGCGGGAGTGTAACTCACTATGAACCACGCGTGAGACCGAGATCTGGCCTAAGTGAGGAAGAGACCTTCAGGTGCTTTTGTGGTCAATAATGAATACAGCATCGTCTGGTTGAACTCTCGGAAAAGAGCTATAGAAACCCTTGTCAAAGCACAAAGTCATGGCTGGTTTTGTTTCAAATGAATCGTTTGCTTGTTACCATGGAAACCTAATGGCCTGCCAAAAAAAAAAAACCCACAAAAAGGGAAGGAGAGAGAGAGAGAGGATATAAAAACAAAAAACAGAGAGAGAGATAAACACCTCACTGTAAACAGGGTATGTGAAGAGTTGGCGTTCATTTCCCCTCCAAGAAGGTTTTTAGTATAGAGTTACATAATTGTAGGCCCTTTCTACTTTGGCTGTCACCTCCCCTAGAGAACAACCCTAAATCAGAGCTGGTTTAAGACATTCATGTTTCATTTCTCATGGCTATGCTTGATAACTGTATGCTGTCTCCTTTTGCATGCATTACTATCCAGGATGTGCGACCTGGGCTTACATATTACACAGGCTTATCGGAGTTTGCTCGCGGCCACTCGAACACCCCTCTCCCCTCCCCACCTGAGTCATCTGTTCTGATGAAGTGAAGAAACCAAACCACCGTCTTTTATAAATTGCCATGGAAACCAAGTGCCTTCAATGAAACAAGCCTGATTTAAAAAATAAAATAAAATAAAATAAAATAATAATAATAATTTCAACACAGAAGCTTGCACTGCTAAAATGTGGTTTGTGCAAACTATTTTCTAAACAAACTACAGAGCCTGGGTGTGCAGACTGCAGGCAAGGAGACGAAGCCGCTTCTGGAGATGGACGGACCTAAGCTGCTGCGTAAGCCCTTTCGGATGAGGTATTTGTTGTTTAACCTTCCAGACAGCCATGGCCTTTCAGCTTATTATCCATTAGAAAACAGCTTCCGTTGGTCCTGGAAATGGGAGCAGCACTCTTTGTTGTTGTTGTTGTTGTTTTTTCAGGTTATCCAGTGGGTCAACCAGAGGAAAAAGAGGTTGTTAAGATACGCTTAGCGCAGAAGGTGGTAAAACACAGAAGTGATTTTCTTACTCTGACCTCCGTTCGCAAGGCGGTCGGCCCCAGCGTTAGCGGGACGGGGAGGCGCGCGTGGGGGACGGCAGCGCGTGCCGAGACACCGAGCAGGCCGCAGAGCTCTCTGCAAACCTGGCGCCAGCGAAGCACCGAGGGTGCCGTGCCTCTGCCCTGGAGCCAGACTCTGTGCAGATCACGAAAGATTATTTTGATACTGTAGCTAAATTTAAAAAAAAAAAAAAAACAAAAAACTTTTACAACAAAAAAATAAAAGCTGTACGAACGGTTTTGAGCTACCCGAACACGTACCGTTAGCCAGCCGGTTTTTCACTGCATTGTAAAGTTCCCTTACAGTTGATGATGGCAATTTGAAGACCTTTTTCCTTAAATTATCTCAGCTTTTCATTTCAAAAAAGAAAAAGACTTCGGTCTACAGAAGAGTATTATAATTATTATTATTATTATTATTCAGTCTTCTCTCAGCACCCTAGGATTTAAAAAAAAAAATATGCAAGTAATTGGAGTACAAACGTGAAAACAAACAAACACACGAGTATAATATTTGCAAATACGAGTATAAAAAGCACAACGAGATGCAGTAGAACAATGACAAGGCTTGATTTTTTTTTATTCTGTAGAGAAATGTTTGTGCGAATTCAGTAATTCAACTGAAGAGATAATTTTACAGCTATGTTCAATAAAGCCTCTTTCCAGGTAAGGTACGCCAAGTGGTACGTGTGTTTGTTGAGCAATGTGCCTGTGCGCCCCGGATGGGCGCGACTGGGATGGCTTGGTTTTTCCGCTTGGTAAACTGGTGTTGTCTGAAGCTATAATGGTCCATACTGGTGACGCTCGGGGGCTGGAGCTTCCCAAGGATGCTGTCAGCTCCCCAGTTTGTAGGCCAGTTTGTGGTGTCTGTAGATCCCCACGCCGCAGCGGGAAGGCTGCTCGGAAGAGAGTGGGAGCTCTGAGGCTGGATGGACTGTGGGGTTTGACACCCTTAAAAAAAAAAAAAAAAAAA